>CAUZXS010004387.1:0-81989 GCA_963585895.1 Sepioteuthis lessoniana | reverse complement strand
GGCCATTGTTTTCTGGTTTTCATCAGTACCTTCCCCCCCACCACAAAAAATCATATATCACAAAAAAAATATAAATAAATAAAATAAAAATAAATAAATAAATAAATATTACAACTAAGGGTTTTGAACCTGAAATGTTTCATTTAGATCATGAGCATAGCATTTACCAGTTAGCTCAGAGATTTCTCAGGTTGGCCACACTGTCGTGGCCTAAATTATTATTGATTTACAAGGTTGCCCATATAGTTTAACTCTTTGGGGTAACTGAAATGGTAGAAGACAAAGTTGGTTAGTTTTACAGCATTTCTAGGTAATTTCATTCCAAAGTCTTTTCTTTTTGCAAGCAATTATATAGTTTCAAATAACTAATGCGAATCATTTGTAAACAATTAGAGATTGAAGTAATTATCAATACAAACAATTTGTACTTAATTTGGTCTTAAGTATTCTTATCTGATAATTCACACAATTATATGGTCTCAAGTAACTAATAATTATCTTTTGTAAATAATCACAGCTTTGAGTAACTATTTTTAATACAAATAATTTGCATAGTTATATAGTTTCAAGTATTCCTATCTAATACTAATAATTTGTAGTTATATAGTTTCAAGTATTCCTATCTAATACTAATAATTTGTAGTTATATAGTTTCAAGTATTCCTATCAAATACTAATAATTTGTAGTTATATAGTTTCAAGTATTCCTATCAAATACAAATGATTTGCATAGTTATATAGTTTCAAGTATTCCTATCTAATACTAATAATTTGCATAGTTATAGTTTCAAGTATTCCTATCTAATACAAATAATTCGCATAGATAGGAATACAAATTGTTTTGACCCATTGATGAGACCCTAACAAGAACTACCACTCTAGATCAGAATTTAGAACAGAGGTTTGAAGAGTCCAATATTTTTCATTGTACAAATGCTATAAATAACTCAAATGGAATATATTCTAGTTGTGGATAATTTATTCCTGGAATGTTTATATTCTAGATTATTTGAAAATATCAGGATCATAGGCAAGTAATGCTCATTAACACATCCCATGCTAACAGATTCCAAAGCAGAGCGAAAGACTTCCTCTTTGTGGTGTGTGTGTGTGTATATATATATATATGTATATATGTGTGAATAATATTGGTGTCTTCCATAATAGTAATAATTTGGAGAAAAGAAAGCAAAACCCAAAAACAATAAAAGGAGTTAGATAAATAACAAGGATTTTCAGAAGCCTATCATCTCTCATACGGGTAAATGATCATTAAAATATCCACTGTTAATTGATAAAAACAAAACCGAAGTTAGTCTAATAATCATTAATTGAACAAGATCAGAAGTATGGGGTCTTTTTAATGGCATGTCAACCTGTCTAGAGTTATCCTAGGCATACAGATTAGGGAGATTGCATTCATTTTTTGCTAATTATCTGTTTGAACCAAGTATACAGGTATCCACCACCACCACCATTGTAGCACTGATTTACTGGTGCAGAGATCATGCTCAAATGGCTGAAGGTAAATTTAAGATCAAGGCTCAAAAGTTGTTTTTTTTAAGGAAGGGCAGGGGGTGGCATATGGTCATACTGAATACAAATAATTTATAAACAGATCAATTTGAACCATAGATGAAATCCTAACATGTACTACCACCTAGGATCAGAGTTGAACTGGGAGTAATGGTGATGTACTCCACAGAACTGGAGCCTTGCCATCAGATGCAGTTTAGTATTGTACTTAAGATAACTGAGGGAGGGGTGTATCTTACCCTTCCTCAGAGGATACAGTTAGCAAATTTTAAGCTCCGTCGACAGGTTATTTGTTGTTAATTTGTTTGTTAACCATTACTTCATGAGACATCCATATATTTACTTACTAAACAAAGCTTTGATATGGCATCAAGCCAAAAGGTATGGGGGAGGTGACCAGGATCAAATTCACTACTCAATAGTAATTGATTTCTGAGATTAGCTTCTAATACAATGAGGTACTCCAGTGGTCAGTTTAGTAATTGTAGAAGCTTTAGCATAAGTGAGCACAAATGTTTATCAAGATAATGTCAATTTTGGATAGAATAACACATTCAATTTTATCTTTAGTGTGAATGTGAAATCTGTCATCTGATTTCAATAGAAAAAAAAAAAAAAAAAAAAAAACAGGGAGGGAAGAAGAAAAACAAACAAACAAAAAAAGTAAACTATTCAAGATGTGACGAGTTTTGCATTCTAATTTTACACAATAGCAGTGTTGAATAAGTTTAGTCTGATCTGACAAACTAGGAATTGTAATATATTTGTTGATAGGTCAATGTTTAGGTGACAAACCAAAAGCATGCAGTCAAACAGATAATAAAGATGTTACAAAGCAGTAAGTTATTACTAACATTTAAATCTTGGATTTTATAACAATATAGTTTACAATAAACATAACACTACTAAGCCTAGATGCTTGCACAAAGACAAACTTTACTGGATGACCCATGAACTTGTTTCAGGAGCAGTCCATAATGATATTGATGCCTCTGTTCAGTAAAAGATTCTAATCACACACACACACACACACACAAGCCCATTGGCATAATAGTTAGTGTTTGCCAAAGGTCTGGAAGACCTGGGTACAATCATACAGGAGAGGGGAGAGAGAGAGAGGGGGGGGGGAAGAGACTTGATGCCTCTTTGCTTAACACTCAGCGTTAAGTACAGATCAAAGGTAAGCAGAGCAATTCAGGGAAAGGAGTAGTGTCCTCCTCTAAATCTTGGTGTAGTAGCCAATTGAAAAGGGAGCCTTTGGTTCACTCTTGACTATGGTTGGCCAACTTATATAATTTTGACTGGAAATTGCTGTATTCCCTAAGAAAATTTAAAAGATTTCTCTTATGTACTGTTCTTTTCTTATTTATGGCTACTTATGCACATGTATACACATATGTTAATAATATATAATGGATACAACTATCCTTGATTTTATACAGACATTTATAATGAAGTTTAGACTGCTACAATATTCTTTGTACAGATTGACTTTAGATTGCTATAAAAAACAAAACCAAAACCAACTGTTTTTCCCTAATCAATATAGATGTCTATTTTTGAAAGAATGAGAAGTAACTATAATTCTAGGCCAGACTAAGTTAATGCTGAGTTATGAATTACAGATGTCTATTAATCATGAAGTTAACACACTTGTCTAATCATTCATCGAGTTTATTTAATCATTTGAAAGAGTGGAGGGGGGGAAAAAAAGATATCCCCTTCTTGGTTAGAGCTGAGAAATTGCCATCACTAGTTTCTCTCTTGAATGTTGATTCATTCTTTGGAATCTTGCAGTCATTTTAAAAAAAGGACACCCACTTCACACACATTTAATACTGCCATAAACCTAAACTGGTACAATATATATATATATATATATATATATATATATATATATATATATATATATATATAACGTCAATCAACATTTGGAAGCGTGGGTGACTGGTTATCACTGAGGAATAAAGAATTGATAGGCAGAGTTCCAGATGAGACATTTTCCTTTTAGGTTATTGTTAGATCACTTGAGATAAATGGAAAGCCACCTCTTCTTCCCTACAAATAATGTGTGAATAGAGTAGACTGAACACTCTAGTCTTGAGGTGGGCAACACTATGAACATATAGATCAGTATGGCAAAGTAAGGCACATTATTCCCATCTTTCGAAGAATACAGCGGTACAAGACAAAAGGTTGAGTAGCAACTTATTACAGAGCTCTATAAACTGCTTCCGTTAAAGACATTAAACTTATAAGATAAGAAAAAAACGTCACCTATTAGTTTTAAGTTTTGTTTATCTAAGCTAAATTTTAAATTTACACATAAAAAAAAAAAAAAAAAATTATATATATATATAAAATAAATGAGCAGATTTAGAAGTTATCAAAAAACACCAATAGGGTCTTTATGTAACTGAGGAATCTTAACGGGACTAAATTTACAAAGGGCATTCAAAATCGATCAAGACTAGAACTTTATTTACCAAGACAAAGGAAAAACAATTTTCTCCAAAATAATTCCCAAGACATTCAATATTCATTCCAGAGAGTTTTCCGTTAGTTGAAGCACCCCTGAAACTTATTTTGATTTAGATTATAACTGTGCCATTGTATCATTTTTCTATATTCCCAAAACAGCCTTGAGATGACTTTCATCTTGGAAACAAACCAGATGGAGCAAGGTCTGGTGAGTATCGCACTTGCACCACCCTGTATTTTGCTAAAAACTGCTTCATGATTTATCTTTAAATTAATGCTGACACTTCTAGAAATCATTTTATAAGGAGTTGCTCAGACGTGCATATCTTCATTTAAATTTTAATGCTTCAGTCTCAATAGTTTTTGAATACCTTATATCTTGATAAGTTTATAGAAAACATTTAGAAATATCTGGAGAGGGAGGTGACAATCCTATCAAAAGTAAATATATCCATGTTACTTATCAAAGATTTATCTTGTCCAATAGATGAACCATGACACTCGATACTTAAATTAAATAAAAATTGACAGTGAAGAAAGAAAGTTATATCAATTCAGTTGAATACAAATTAATAGGGAAATCAAAAAACAAATGTAGAATACTATCAGGGATTGGCTTTATATCAAGGTTAAATGGAACAATTGGTTGGAAGATCAGAAATATTATTTCAAGGGAGACAAATGTTGTTTTAAAAATGTATAAAACCCTAATAAGACCTTATATAGAATATTGTACTCAAGCCTGGGCTCTAGTGAATAGATAAGGAAATTGGAGCCTAATACTAAGAGTGGAAAGCATATCAAGAAGAGGAACAAAACTAATAAAGATTACAGTTACAGAGAGATTAAAGGAATTAGGATTAACTACTTTACTGGAAAGTTGAATGAGGTGCTATTTAATCGAAACTTTGAAAATTAAATTTTTAATCATGGCAAACATTTTGATCTATCAATTTATTCTTTGATTTTTTTTTTTTTGATTTTTTTTTTTTTTTTTAAATATTTCACCTAAAACTGGAAATTTACAGCCAAGATGTTTTAAAAATATCTAGATGATTAACCAATTGCAGTTTTTTGCTAATGAAATATTTTTGCAACAAATTGCCAAATTAGATCAAGAATAACAATAGCATAGAATCGAGTGAATTGAATGAATTCAGAAATAATGGTAAGAAAAGAAATAAAGAGGGCATTTTTGGGAACCATTGAAATATTTGACATAATTTAATCTGCACAGAGCATATACAATATTGATATACAAAGACTTTTCTTTTAAAAGGTTGATGTAAGAAGATGGTAAAAAATGAAGATGCCTAAGAAGCCATAACAAATAGATAAATTTAAGTCTCTAGGCCCTTTTTTTTTTTAAAGATACTGAAATGATAAAAAGCAATACTACTTAGTATCAGATATGTAATGCCCATATACTCATGTTTGAGACTAATTTTTATTACATAAGTTACTATAAAATCTAGAAAATAAATCTAAACGTGCAAGTTCATGTACGACTTAGTAAATGTAATTAGTTTAAAACTTAATCACTAATAAATATTCCATTGAACAGATACAAGAAAGAAAAATCATTACTTGAGATTTTACAGACTGATTGCTAAAACAGTGGGAGCTTTTAGTAGTTTTAGAGATAATTTTACAGATTGAATAAATAAGCCAATTTCTACCTCATGGTTAAACAGACATATGGACAGACAGTGGTGGAGAGAGAGAGAGAGAGAAAGATGAAGTAGATGTATTTGTTATCTACATCTCATTTTCAAGATCAACATGCCATGTCAAAATAGATGGTGGATAAGGATGGCGAGAAAGATCAAGGACAAAATTCCCCTCCCCACCTAGATGGGTAATTAATGGATAAGTGGGGGTGGAGAATACAAGTAAATTTCCAGACTTTTTGCTATGCCCAAATTATTCAGGTGAGTGTGAGTGTATATATGTGGTAGCCATGAAGAGCATTACATTTTACATCACACCATCTAAGTTTAAACAGATTAAGAATAAGCTTAACAAATAGACAAACCACAATTTTCTCCATAACCAAACACTTGATCTGTTTATCTTAAATTAAAAGGCTTCATCAAATGTGATTATCGGCAATTTGAACATTTCACACTATTCTCAACAAATAGGATAATCTTATTGCTCAAATTTCTTTTTTTTTTTTTTTTTTTTTTTTTTTTTAAATCAGAATTAAAAAAAAAAAAAAAAAATTTTCAAAACTTTTTATAAATATACATACAATTTGAGAAATAATGAAAACAGTTTTGCTATTTCGTATATTGATCGACACCTTTATTTGAGAGCTTAAATCAATCTGTATTTGTGTATTTACTCACAGACTACATCAGGAGGACCCCCCCCCCAAACAAAGCATCTGTGGAATCAATGGGACTATCTAGGAGGTGTGAATAAATTTGCAGAGGTCAATTCACAGGGTGAGAATCAAAAGTTGACATTAAAGAATAAAAATAAACTGATTACCGATTCCAAATGACAGCAAATGAACTATTTCTCTATAGTTCAATTCTAGAATTATGTCTAATATTTCACACATATCTCTTGTAGAAAATTTTTGATTCTATAATATTCAACCAAATGCTTTATTAAATCATCCAGAAAATGCGGCATATCCTCGTTCAATTAAAATAACTATGAATGGTGACTATACTAAACCCTTTATTATGAGTAAATGATCGTCTCACATAGCTTGAAACATTGAGCTTAAAATGTATAATAGAATATCGACCAATGCAGTTTAGTTATTAAGCTTACGTTGCATAATGAAACAGCCTAAAATATTAGGTTCAATGATTCAAAGGGTTAAAGAAAACAATACCTGAAATAGATGTGGTTTAGAGCAACAATACCACACACACACACAAAAGTTCATCTATTTGTTGGATAATAAATAAGCGTGTAATTATATATTTTGATTAATACTTAGTTGTAAAACAGCTTTTCCGCATTTCAGAGGATAAATTGGCTTAGTTTACTGTTACTAATGTGATAGTTTCAGATAGACAAAACACAAAAGATGATTGTAGATAGGCCTCAGGCATTACGTACGTACACATCTTTCCATGTGTATGGATGTAAGAGAATGTAAATACAGTTTTTGCAGTGTGGATGAATTGTGTATGCGAATGTAGAGATATAGGAAAATCCTAATCCTTCATTAAGCCAAATGCAGTTATCTAACAAAAAAACTGATCATGAAAATTTTGCAATAAAACATTTGTATCATAAATCCTAGATTACATAAAATGCTAGTGTTAAAATAATTTGTAATGTATTTACCCAACCCATCTACTACAGACAAGATGTGACTCAAGGTCATTTTTTAAGCAGAATACAGATGGTTTAATACCAGTTTTCTTTTTCCTAGATGGGTTACCTTACCAAGACAAAAGAACCCAGTCAGCCTCACTATATTTCACCATAGCTGGAAGGAGAACAGATGGATTTATGCCTTTCTCATGGGCATTAGCACAAAGAGAAACAGCCTGTTCTGGATTTGAATTCCATTTACCGATTTTATTAGTTACGCTAAGTATAATGTATTCGTACCGTAAAATAATTTCTAATGAATAAGCTTTTATCATTCATATATATATGTGTGTGTGGTCCTTCATTTAAGCTTGCCCAGTCAGCTGGGGCTGTAGAATACACTGACTGTACCTCTGCAGAGGGGTAAGACCCCCCACTAATGAGTGTCCTGGATATGACACTAAACAATCAGATGGTGAGGTTCCAGCAATGCTGGAGCTTTGGGGAATGCGGAGTACCCCTTCATTGCCATTACTCCCAGGTCCACTCTGGCCTGGAGTGGTAGCACCTGATAGTTCTATTTAACCCATAGATATGACCCTAACAGCATACTAATGCTAAACTGAATTGTTTGAGTAAACTGAATAGCTTGAAATAGAAATGGTTTTACAATTAAACCGTACTTACATTTAAACTGCGTGCTTATGCTTAACTGAATTATTTGAAATAGAACTGTTTTTTAAAACTGTATTTACACTTAACTGAATTGTTACATATAACTGCTTGAATAGTTTGAAATGGAAATGTTTTTGACCATTAAACTGTACTTATGCTAAACTGAATTGTTTTAAATAGAACTTATTATTTACATAAAAATGGATTGGGCGTTAAATAACCTACAAAGGTTGACATGCCATAAAACCCAAGAAACCAACCAACCAAACCATTCATTTAAGCATGTTTGATTAAACAATAAAGACATTTTGCCTATGTATTTTAATAGGATCCTTTTAAGTTTCCTGACAAGTGTTTTGGCTTTAGATTTATGTTAGTAGATGAATTTACTGAAATTGTCCAAAGTGCTTTCGGACCTTTCATAAGCCATTTTAGTAAATCAATCTACCAACTCCAACCTAAAACCAAAAGATTTGAAAAGACCTGAATGAAATTTTACAGACAAAATGTGTATTATTTAATCCACACATTACACATGCATGTCCCAAATCCTCTGTACAAGCAGGACATGACACAAGGTCAATGTTGTGAGCAGTTTCATCATTATCAGGTCGTGCTACTAGCACAGATTTCTCCCACTATCTTGCCATTTGTCTATCATCCATCACTTCTGGCAGGTCTTCTAGACAACATCCTGTGTCTGTACAGAGCTGTTGTATATAGATTCAAGTTAGTTGTCCAACACTCGCATGTCCATGTGAAGGGGTCCACAAGAAAATGTTGTTGAAGAGTTTGTTTTTATTTCTCCAGGAATGTCTAGCATGTCTTGTTTCTACTTATTTGGATGGTTTTAGAGATATGAGGTAGGTGGCCATACAGCTACTGCTTTGTGGAATGTTTAAATTCAGAGTTTTCCTTCTCTTAGATGAGTAGCCTTATCAAGGTGAAAGAGCTTGCTCTACTATTTACCCATAGCTGAAGAAAGAAAAGGCATGAATTTAACTATTCTAAGGGTACTAGTGCAATGTGAAATACTAACAGCCATGTCCAAGAATTGAACTCACGGTCACCCATTCTATTTCTGATTACAATAACCATGAATATATATATATATATATATTATATAAAAAATTTTCAAACCAGTGCTAATGTACTTAAATGTCTTTAGCTACTGACACTAATTATAGAAACCCATTTAAAAGCAAACACCATAATCTTCAATGGTAAATACGCTCTTACATAGTAGTAATATGCTAAAACAAAAGTTACATCACCTTTGTAATAGATCCTCCCCTGATGATGGCCCAAAGTCGGGCAGAAAGTACTAGGGATACGTACAACTATGGACAATACATAAATCAATTCCCACCCATTACGATAAAAGTAATACGGGAATTCGAACGGATCCAGAAGAAAATATGTAGGCATAAAATGTCTATTATGTTTAATGAAATTTGTATTAATGAAGAAATGCTGCCAAAATATACATATATATCTCATTAGAAAACTTGGCTTTATATCATGTCAATACTTGTTGGATTATTTTATGGCAAAGACATGATTGTTAAATTATCGTCTCTAATGATATATTGTACAAAAATGTATCTTCGCAACATATGTCATACTTAGTTACAATATCAATATCTTAAGAGCCAATATATCAATGTAGTTCATAATGTTGAAAATTATCTTCAACAGATCCGTTTCACCCATATATATGGGACACCTACAGGTACTACCTGGGAGTTCTACCCACAGATTCAGAACTGGAGCCTTATCATTGTGTTATACCCACAATTTATTTGTAAATTCTTAGATCTAATTGCTTTATAAATTTTAGGATATTACAGGTTAAAGATTAAAATGTAATACATTTCTCTAGTAAAATTATTTGTAAATAATTTTTATATATGCTTTTAGTATTTGATATATAATGAAAGTTTTAATAAATATTACCCATAATATTACAGGTTATAAAAGGCTACTATTAAAATTTGTTTTATCTTTATCCTATTTACCAACCCCTCTGCTCGGGCAGGATATGACACAAGGTCAATTTTCAAGTGGAGTTTAACAGGTTTGAATTCAGAGTTTTCCTTCTTCTAGACTAGTTGCCTCACCAAGGCTGAAGAACCTAGTCTGCCCTACTATTTACCCATAGCTGGAGGGAGAAAAATTGGATTCATACCTTTCCCAAGGGTATTAGTGGTAAGTGAAAATGCAATTAGTCTCGTCAAGGATTTGAACTCGTGTTGCCGTGTCCATTTCCTACGACGATAACCATTACACCACAGGTACCTCCAATTTGTTTGTTTTATCTTTCTAGTAAAAATGGTTTGCAATGAATGTCAATGTAGGCGTCTTTCTTTAATAGTATATCAATCTTTGTGGTTTATTTAATAAAGTCATCCTTGTAAAAGAACAGCAGTGATACTATTTAACGTATAGTAGTAGAGATGGGGGGGGTGATGTGATACCTTTCCTAAGGGTATGAATCTGTAAGTGAGCATAATAGCATGACTGGAATTTGAACTTAGACACTGTAGTAATTTACTAAGCTTTTTGCTTAGATGTAGCACAAGGCCATATGAAAGGGGCACCCAATGAGACTCGAACTCACTCGTGTAGGTTTGAACTTGGACACTGTAGCCCAACACTTTAGCTATTATATTCAATATAGCATATGGTTTTCACATTTTCTATAAGTAGTCATTAGAATAAATAAAAGTTTTGATATTTATTTCTTCAATCCTAAATTGTCCATAATATCAATCCATTCAATGAAATTTACATTTTAATTTAAAGATTAGTATAAGGTGATAGTAAAAAAAGAAATCAAATTACTAAGCCCTTTGACCCTTAAAAGTTGCCATAGCAATAGGACTAAAGATTTTTGTCCATCAAGATATTTTATTGTCAATTCTAAAGGTAATGTAACAGTTCAATATTTGCCAAGGATTCCTCAATTTGGAAATTTCTTTGAACAACCATCATCTATACGAAAATCTACAACTACAGTTTTTATTTAAAAATCTGATATAATATTAGATATAAATTTGTTACTCAATCTTATTTAACTTTGAACATTTTTCTTTTATTATAATTTTTGATAAAACAGTAAAGTACTGAAAGGTTTCGGGGATCAATCATGAAGTGAATATTTTTCTTTGAAGCTCTTAAGCCTAAATTTACCTTCTGGAATTTCAGTGTGATCTCTGCACAGGTAAAAATAGCACAACAGCACGGGAAGAAAATAAAAGTACCACCAGTATACAAGGATAACAGAGTTTCTACAAGTGTTTAAGAAAGTTTAGAAACCATGTGTAAGGTGTTAAACTGGTCATTGCATTCTTTCTCATGGTTCCAGGTCAGTGCATTATTTGTCAGGCTGAGAACTTTTCAGTACTTTGTATATAGTAATATGAGCAAAAGTGATTAATCAGTCACTTTTTATAAATAAAATTAGTTGCAGAAAAATTTAAGTTTCCGAACAGGATCTCTGAAGGAAGGTTTAAAACTGGATATTCAATTTATAATGCTAAGCAAACCAAATTTTGTGGTTGGTTGGTTGTTTTACAGCGTCTCAACCCTTTTTGGGTCATTTAATGCCAAATTAAATTTTAAACTATTCAGTTTAGTATAAGTATAGTTTTTGTTTGCAAACAGTTAAATGTCAGCAGTTCTATTTCAAACAATTCAGTTTAGAATATGTACATAGTTTAGTTCTATTTCACCAATAGATAGGACCCTTTCACATGCTACCACTCTGGTCCAGAGTGGACCTGGGAGCAAAGACAATGAGAGGTACGCCGCATTCCCCAAAGCTCTAGCATTACATGAACCTCACCATCAAATTGTTTTACATCATATCCAGGACACTTGTTTGGGAGGAATAGGGGAGATCTTGCCTCTCAGCAGAGAAGCAGTGTATTCTACAGCCCCAGCCAACTGAGCAACCTGATTTTGTGTTCATCTTCATGACAGTGGATGTTAATTTACAGTGTAATAGAGAAAGTTCCTAGATAAGGTTACAGAAGTTAAAGAGAAACAATTAGAATAAATGTTTAGATGAGGCATGATCAGATTGAGCTAAATGCCTTTTATCATCTTGTCGTGCCATCAGTACGGATATCCCTGACCCTCTCTCGCCACCCCTCCCTATCGATAATTGCTTCCAGCACATCCTCAGGGCTACACACCGTATCCTCACAGAGCTGCTGTATGTAGGTTCGAGCTGGTCGCCCTGCTTTTGCTCGGCCATGTGAAGGGGTCCATAGGAGTAAATCACTTATGAGCTCGTCCCTACATCTCCAGCAGTATCCTGCATGTCTGGTTCATCTAATTTGGATAGTTTTCGTGATGGGTGGTAGGTGGCCGTACAGCTGCTGCTTTATGGGGTGTTGCCTCCAGGACTTGTTCAATATTGCTCGCAGCATTCTTGAGTAGTTGCCGCCAAGCTTTTCTTCCAGCTGTTTGATTAGTGTCAATGTAGTGCATCTATATAACAGTATCGACACGATTGCTGTTTGGAAGAAACTGCATTTCATTTTATCGGTCAGGTCTGACTTCCATATGACCGATAGCCTATTTTGAAACCATACCTTTATTGCTTCAGCTGGAAGAAAAATATACTTTGCTACATTTTGAAATCAGTTTAAAATTTATCCTAAATGACCATGTGCTTTCAAAATTGAGATCCAGAGTAGAATGATGAATGTTCTTTTATAAACATAAGAACAATGGGCTATTTGTCTCTTAATTAGAGTGTGTGGGAAGTGGCTGAAATAACCTACTTTATGCCTAAATTTTAACCAAGCAAGGTAGCTACACATGGGTCATTTAATAATTAAGGTGAATTTTACCTAAAGAGTTAGCAATAAACGGCACTGTTTACAGCTGCACCATTTTCAAGGGAATCAGTAGTGTTGGTTTTTTTTTTTTTTAGTTTTCATGTCCCATAAGACAGTCAGCATCAACTTTATTAATTGCTGAGCACGGAACATTTTCTTTAGGAGAGAGTCAGTATTTCCACTACATGGATTGTATTTTTGACACTGGCTGGTAGTAGTTGAGCCTGTATGTAAACTTTATTTGGGACTAAAGTACGCTTCTCTTTACATATCACCTTTTCCCTGTAAATTTCAGAGTTTGCACTTCTCACCCACCTAAGTTGGATTTGCCACTATTATGAATAGTCTTAAAATATTTTGGCAAAGTAAAAATAATCTTTATAAACCAATTCCAAACAATGCAGTATACTATATATATATATATATATACATACACACACACACAAGTTAGTAAGTTGGCTGACTGTAGCCAAGGGTGGCGTGAAAGCTTCCTTTTCAATAGCTATAATACTGAGGTGTGTGTGTGTGTGGGGGGGGAACGCTAGTCCCTGTCCTGGATTACTTCACTTAACATTGATCTGCATTTTATAATGCTGAGTGTTAAGCAAGGAGACATCAAGTAGCATTTTTTGAGTCTTTCGTATGACTCAACCTGGGATTGAACGTTGGTCTCTTGGGCTATTGGCAAACACTAACCATTATGCCAATGCCCAGTCACATTATATATATATATATATATATATATATATATATATATATATATGAAGAGTAAATAAAGGATTGTAATCCGACAATATGTAGAAAAACTGATAACAACGATCCAAAAGGAAGGAATGATTTATTAACGGGTCAACACTATAGCGTTTTGGTTCTACTGAACCATCATCAGGACCATGAGGGGTGATAATAATAATTTTAAGTTAACGATGGATGATTAGAAATGTGAAATACAAAAACCTACGGGAAAATATGTATAGTGAGAAAAAGTTAGCCATTTAACTTTTTCTCACTATACATATTTTCCCGTAGGTTTTTGTATTTCACATTTCTAATCATCCATCGTTAACTTAAAATTATTATTATCACCCCTCATGGTCCTGATGATGGTTCAGTAGAACCGAAACGCTATAGTGTTGACCCGTTAATAAATCATTCCTTCCTTTTGGATCGTTGTTATCAGTTTATATATATATATATATACACACACACACAGACACACACTTATTACACAGACACACACTTATTGAATGACACTGATATGTAAAGATATTTCCAAGATGGATTGTCTTTCTGCTCTCTTTTGCAAATCTGCTAATCGTAGGAGTGTTTTGAGCCATGTTCTTTAAGTGCATGTGTAAAATTTAAATTTGGGAATCATGGCTATACGAGAAACATTACAGGAAGCGAGTTTTTAAATTTCTTCAAATCAATAAGGTGTAGGGTTAGATTAAAAATAAATAAATAACCACACAATAGTCAAAACAGAAAAATAGAGAGTGTGTAAGTCAGAGAGAGAGAGAGAAGTAAGACTTGTTAAGAGGGTCATGCTAACTTACCTGTGTGTCTATATAGGTCTCAATTTTTGGCTCCACAGCTAGCTCTGCCTCAAGGATCCTCTCAATTGGCATGTCAACATTGGCACTACTTGTACTCTCCACCTCTCCTTCGCCTTTCTCTTTCACTCTTTGGCGTTCTTCTTGTACAGCTGCAAAAGAGGGGGGAAAAAAAAATTTTAAAAAGAAGAAAAAAAATAAATAAATGAAAAGAAAAGCTGACATTTTCAAAGAACAATATTTGAACATTTGAGTGTGCTTTGAATGGACAATTGGTTAGCAGAACGTGAAGAGGGTGGACAAACAATAAGAAATGGCAATAATAACTGGAAGCCAAACTTAGACCTTATTTTTCTCATGCAGATATGAGCGATTAGAAAAGTTTTAACAAGCTAGGCCTTTGTCCATTTGCTTTCTTTTTTCCAATGATATTGGCATCAGAAAAGTAAGATCTAAAATACTTTGGCTTTAGGATACACTTACCATACTTTTTAACCTGGACTATTACGAGAAAAATAAGGTCTAAAAAGGTTTGGTTTACCCTTACCAAACTTTTGACCTGGACTATAAGAAAAAATGCAGAAAGTGATAGAAGAAAGCTTCAAGACTAACAAGTAAAATAAGAAAAACTTTTTAGAAAAAAAAAAAAAAAAAAAAAAAAAAGGTTGAGAAGTCATAAATACACACAAAAACAGAATCCTATGAATTTTAAAAGTAATCAAAACAATAAAATTGGATTATCAAGCACATCACTAATATATGATTCAACCCTCTTGAATCATCCGAGTTTTTCCAACACCTTAAAATAATGATAGATCAAAGATTTTGCAAGAGTCAGTCCAAAATAGGATATACACCAATGTTGTACAGCCAGATCTATAGGTTTTTGGTTATTCATTCAACTGACCCACAGACATTTATATATGTTTTTTGTATACTATACACATTTCTATTCCTTCAAGTAAGATAAACATCCTGTTTGTAATATCCACAAAAATGCTCAAAATTTGTACACGAATACTATGTGTTGGCCAGAATAAAGATTAGACAATGGGGAAATCTAGGAGAAAATATAAAATGACAAGTATTGCCACATTTTGATATAGATTGTTACTAGAGTAGCAGTGTTCTCAAGTCACCCTGACACGAAATCCAGAGGTTATGATAAAGATCTCGTTTTAAAAAAGATCTAATAAAGAATATCAGTCAAATCCCAGCAATACAGTAAAGGATATAACAAAACTTGTTACTACAAAAATATATTCCAAAAAGCTTAATCAATATCGACTGACATTTCAGACTTTTGTAACAAGTTCATATCTAATTACCTTTCAAAAGACATAAAAAAAAAATGCATGAATATGTAGGTAGGGACAAAAAGTACCCTGTGTCTATGACCAGTGAAGGTAGATGATTCTGACTCCTCTTGAATGTAACAGGAAGGTATTTTGCTTGGATTAGAATCATTCAGGACCAGACATGTCTCATTTTTGCCAAAGAACATAGAGATGAATTACTACCAGCCCAAAAGGCTAAGTTGGTTGAGGAAAAAGAGAGAGTGAGAGAATAAAGGAAACTCGTAAAAGTGTAAAGAAAAGTTATAATGAGCAATCAATTTTCATATATTCAATTAAGGGTTAACAATCTAGTCTCAAGATCTTTATTGCTGAAGTGAGTTCAATTCTTATCAAATACTCTCACATTTGTAGTTAAACCTTGTCAGTATCTTTATATCCATTCAGTTTATTTGCAAGTTGGTAAACTAAATAGAATATGAACGAGAGAGAGAGAGAGAGAGAGGGGGACAGTGTGTATATATTTTGAGAAGAATGAAAGAGACAGGGGAGATAAAATATGAGAACATCTATCAAAAAAGTAAGAAAATTATAAGAAAACAATACCAATAAGCTCTTTCCTCCTAGTTTTTAAAAAAATCAGTCTGAAACAAGTATAATAAACAATTCACAGTGAGTGTCAAGGTGCTTTAAATTTTAACATGAATGAGCACAAAGAAAATGTATACACAGGATTCATTGTGGCCCACTATTTTACAAGCAATTTCCATGAGCATCTCATAAAATTAACATGAGAGAATTTTGCCTTTTATTACTTTATACAAACCTGTAAGACAAGCAAGAATAAATCTGCTTTGTAGGATTCTACTCAAAACAATATACATCAAAAGATACTTCACACAATAGCATCAAATTAAAAAATATTCATCTTTTGTTAAGTATCACTCCCTACTCAGTTGGATTTTCCCCTGTGATGTCATGAGACTGATGGGAGTCATAAAAGACCCATTGAACAAGAGGAATGGGATGTGCAAAAACTAGATTAACTGGCTAACAGAAATATAACTGTAGTGACAAAGATTTGAACCAGGAACATAACCTTTTATAAGAAGATAAGAAAAAAAAAAAAAGTGTGTGAGTGGTGGGAGAAGTTGTGTCTAAATCAGGCATAGGCAGCCTTTCTGCAAGAAATGAGCCACATGACATGGTTCATCAGGTAGACTGCACTATTACTTCCAAAATAATAAAAAAGATACCTAAACTATTTTCACTAGTTGACCATACATGTAAGCACTACCTTAAAAATGGGGGGGGGAGAAGATGTCTTAGTGGTTTAAATATTCAGTGACTGAAAAGCAGGCAAAGTAAACATTTACTCCAAAAAATTATGCTAAGTATTTGGATAAATAAATTAAAAAAAAAAAAAAAAAAAAAAAAAGTAAGAAGCTAAGAAGTTGTGTACAAGTAGTGGATGAAGGTAATATCCATGTTCTATTATTTTCAAAGATATGCACAGCTTAATAAATTCTCCGTGCATGAGCATGGCCAAAAATATTCTTGATTCCTATAACTATTATCATGGGAGTCACTGAACTACCTTGCCCCCTCCTCTCCTTTACAATGTTGGGTGTCATCAAAGGTTTGGAATCCCAACACCAGGTTGGTTTTAAGATGTTAATTTTATTTCTTAATTATTTTTTTGGCTATGTTATGTCTGAACACAACATGGCTGGGAGGGTAATAAACAGATACTACATTTTAATACCATCCCAAAAGGTCAGAGAAAGAGAAAATGAGTTATCTGACATTTTTTCGGTCTGTATCATAAACATCAGTCACCTCTCCCCCTTTAAATATATAATTTGTTTTAGCTTTTCATCAAAATTTAAAGTCTTGAAAAACTGGTTTCAAAAACCCCAACTGATTTTTCTTTACAACTTATAGTGAGCTTGTTCGTATTTTCAAAATCAATTTATGTAAAAGAAATAAAATAAGATTTTAAAAAGACAATTAAAAATAATTGTCTAGAGAATACGTAAAAAAAAAAAAAAAAAAAAAAAATCTTGAATTCACCTACTTATAACAATCAGTTTTGCTTAATGTGAAAATAAAATTTCCAGCTTAAAAAAAATAAAAATAAAAATAAAATAAAATCACATCCTCATTATTTAGTACTTAAATAAAATGTCAACAAAAAGGTTAATGACAATCTTAGAAGTTAGTCAACCACAATAAGAATAAGGTAATTTTAGCCATATTTGCACATGTGTGTATGAATATCTTTTTTTTTTTTTGTACATAAATGATTTTTCTAGCATCATTTACATAGAGTGGCTTTAAGAGAGGAGAAGGAGGAGAGAACCACAGCAAAGAACCAATAAGAATTTAGCAGCAGCAGTTTTTGGCCGCAGACAAAACCAGAATTTTGGGTGCATTTTAACAGCTCTGATGTTAGAAGGGTTGAAATATTTCCTTAGTTCTACTCGAAGGATACTCAAATGTTCAGCTCCTCCCTTGGGTTTTAGATGAAACCAAACTGTGAGAATAATAATTTTTTTTTTTTTTTTTTTAAAAAGGCCATAAAAAGCATTTTTACTTACTGACTTTCATAATTGAATAATTTAATAGCATCTGTCATTAGTAGAAAATAAATGGCTTACAGATGGATTGATTAAGTTTATGACCGTACAGACACTAGCATATCAAAAATGCCACTTACATAGAAAAATAGTGGAAAAATAAATAGGATAGGAAGAGGACACAGAGAATGTATATTAATGATGCCAGGTACATCAGCTTTTGTTAGATTCAGAGACTAACAAAAATGACTTGTACATTATTTCTTTTAATTTATTTGACAGAAAAAAAGAAAATGAAAGTCCAATGGCTCAGATATACTTAGGAAGTGATTATTTTCTGATTATTGTTGTCAAAGTTCCCTTAATTGAAACAAAGAGTCAATTTTAATAAGGATTAAAAAGAGGGGGGCTGGGGGATGAAGAGAGGTATCAATTTACAAAAAATTGTGATTAGTTCTGTTAATGGCTCATAATGTCTGAGGAAAATGATCACTTCCTATGTGCATTTAAGTTGTTGATGTTTCATTAACCTTTATTATTGCCACAAGTTTTATGTCTTTATTTTTTTTGTTTAATACTCTAGTGTTACCAAGATCATTTATGTGAAATTTTATTGGATGGGAGATTATATATATATATATATATATGTATATATATATAAAGTAGAAGATAGAGGCAAATACAGAATAGGAGAGATGTGTTTTATACAAATATAGTGATCAGGGTTCTAACCTCACAGGAAGGTGGGTTAATTCCTTATTGTATGTTATTTTACCAGTTCTTCTTGGCTACTGAAGTATTCTGGCTGGTTTAAGCCAACATTTCAATAGCCAAATATTTAACCTGCTTTTACTGCACACATAAAATGACAATACACCAAACAAGCAAAGGATTCATTGAAAAAAAAAAAAATAAATAAAATAAAACCACTTTTTTTGTATTCAAATACGATTTAGTGAAAGGCTGGAAAACTACTAGTCTATGTATACTAGTTGACTAACTCCATAGGTTCATATAACATGGAGTTATCCATTATATCAAGAATTTGGATAGGGAAAGGAGGGGGAGAAAATGAACACAGGCCTCACAAAATTATCATTAAGTTGTAAATTTTATTCAAGTGCACTTTCAGTATACTGCACTTATAAAAATGTGTGTGTGTGAAGCAGGAAATATATTTTTTTTTTTTTTTAAATCTAGCTTTCCTTCAACCCAGCTTTCAAAAGGACTAAGTATGGCATATATTTACATTTTGCAAGCACCTAACATTTTTTAAATGAAATTTAATTACATTGTTTGTGTTACACATTTGTTTTTGCTTTAATTTTGATGTGTGGAGGGATGAGAAAAATGGAAGTAGATTTACCCGCTATCTACTCGACTCAGATCTATCATTCATTATCTATTGCATATGAATGAGTACTATAAAGAAATGAACAGGAAGAAGCAAGAAACAGGGTAGCACCAGAGAGAGAGAGAGAAAGAAATAATGGAGAGAGAGAGAGAGAAAGAAATAATGGAGAGAGAGAGAGAGAGAGAGAGAGAAAATAATGGAGAGAGAGAGAGAGAAAGAAAGAACTAATGGAGAGAGAGAAAGAAAGAACTAATGGGGAGAGAGAGAGAGAGAGAAAGAACTAATGGGGAGAGAGAGAGAGAGAGAAAGAACTAATGGGGAGAGAGAGAGAGAGAGAACTAATGGGGAGAGAGAGAGAGAGAGAGAGAGAGAGAGAGAGAGAGAAAGAAAGAACTAATGGAGAAAGAGAGAGAGAAAGAAAGAAAGAACTAATGGAGAAAGAGAGAGAGAGAGAAAGAAAGAACTAATGGAGAGAGAGAGAGAGAAAGAAAGAACTAATGGAGAGAGAGAGAGAGAAAGAAAGAACTAATGGAGAGAGAGAGAGAGAAAGAAAGAACTAATGGAGAGAGAGAGAGAGAAAGAAAGAACTAATGGAGAGAGAGAGAGAGAAAGAAAGAACTAATGGAGAGAGAGAGAGAGAAAGAAAGAACTAATGGAGAGAGAGAGAGAGAAAGAAAGAACTAATGGAGAGAGAGAGAGAGAAAGAAAGAACTAATGGAGAGAGAGAGAGAGAAAGAAAGAACTAATGGAGAGAGAGAGAGAGAAAGAAAGAACTAATGGAGAGAGAGAGAGAGAAAGAAAGAACTAATGGAGAGAGAGAGAGAGAAAGAAAGAACTAATGGAGAGAGAGAGAGAGAAAGAAAGAACTAATGGAGAGAGAGAGAGAGAAAGAAAGAACTAATGGAGAGAGAGAGAGAGAAAGAAAGAACTAATGGAGAGAGAGAGAGAGAAAGAAAGAACTAATGGAGAGAGAGAGAGAGAAAGAAAGAAAGAACTAATGGAGAGAGAGAGAGAGAGAGAAGGAAAGAACTAATGGAGAGAGAGAGAGAGAGAGAAGGAAAGAACTAATGGAGAGAGAGAGAGAGAAAGAAAGAACTAATGGAGAGAGAGAGAGAGAAAGAAAGAACTAATGGAGAGAGAGAGAGAGAAAGAAAGAACTAATGGAGAGAGAGAGAGAGAAAGAAAGAACTAATGGAGAGAGAGAGAGAGAGAAAGAAAGAACTAATGGAGAGAGAGAGAGAGAGAAAGAAAGAACTAATGGAGAGAGAGAGAGAGAGAGAAAGAAAGAACTAATAGAGAGAGAGAGAGAGAGAAAGAAAGAACTAATGAAGAGAGAGAGAGAGAGAGAAAGAAATAATGGAGAGAGAGAGAGAGAGAAAGAAATAATGGAGAGAGAGAGAGAGAGAAAGAAATAATGGAGAGAGAGAGAGAGAGAAAGAAATAATGGAGAGAGAGAGAGAGAGAGAAAGAAATAATGGAGAGAGAGAGAGAAAGAAATAATGGAGAGAGAGAGAAAGAAATAATGGAGAGAGAGAGAGAGAGAAAGAAATAATGGAGAGAGAGAGAGAGAGAAAGAAATAATGGAGAGAGAAAGAAAGAAAGAAATAATGGAGAGAGAAAGAAAGAAAGAAATAATGGAGAGAGAAAGAAAGAAAGAAATAATGGAGAGAGAGAGAGAAATAATGGAGAGAGAAATAATGGAGAGAGAAATAATGGAGAGAGAAATAATGGAGAGAGAAATAATGGAGAGAGAAATAATGGAGAGAGAAATAATGGAGAGAGAAATAATGGAGAGAGAAATAATGGAGAGAGAGAGAGAGAAATAATGGAGAGAGAGAGAGAGAAATAATGGAGAGAGAGAGAGAGAGAAATAATGGAGAGAGAGAGAGAGAGAGAGAAATAATGGAGAGAGACAGAGAGAGAGAAATAATGGAGAGAGACAGAGAGAGAGAAATAATGGAGAGAGACAGAGAGAGAGAAATAATGGAGAGAGACAGAGAGAGAGAAATAATGGAGAGAGACAGAGAGAGAGAAATAATGGAGAGAGACAGAGAGAGAGAAATAATGGAGAGAGACAGAGAGAGAGAAATAATGGAGAGAGACAGAGAGAGAGAAATAATGGAGAGAGACAGAGAGAGAGAAATAATGGAGAGAGACAGAGAGAGAGAAATAATGGAGAGAGACAGAGAGAGAGAAATAATGGAGAGAGACAGAGAGAGAGAAATAATGGAGAGAGACAGAGAGAGAGAAATAATGAGAGAGAGAGAGAGAGAAATAATGAGAGAGAGAGAGAGAGAGAAATAATGAGAGAGAGAGAGAGAGAAATAATGGAGAGACAGAGAGAGAGAGAAATAATGGAGAGACAGAGAGAGAGAGAAATAATGGAGAGAGAGAGAGAGAGAGAAATAATGGAGAGAGAGAGAGAGAGAGAAATAATGGAGAGAGAGAGAGAGAAATAATGGAGAGAGAGAGAGAGAAATAATGGAGAGAGAGAGAGAGAAATAATGGAAGAGAGAGAGAGAGAAATAATGGAAGAGAGAGAGAAATAATGGAAGAGAGAGAGAGAAATAATGGAAGAGAGAGAGAAATAATGGAAGAGAGAGAGAAATAATGGAAGAGAGAGAGAAATAATGGAAGAGAGAGAGAAATAATGGAGAGAGAGAGAGAGAGAGAGAGAGAGAAATAATGGAGAGAGAGAGAGAGAGAAATAATGGAGAGAGAGAGAGAAATAATGGAGAGAGAGAGAGAAATAATGGAGAGAGAGAGAGAAATAATGGAGAGAGAGAGAGAGAGGAAGAAATAATGGAGAAAGAGAGAGAAATAATGGAGAGAAAAAAAAATTGCTAGCCACATCATTTGATGTGTGCTGCTGGCAAATGTAGGTAAGTATGTCAGTGCTTGTGCACCAGTGACAGTTGCAAAAGCAGATACCACCACTACTACTACTGCTACCTCCACTGTCACAGGATCAACAATAAATAGCACCCACCAACAAGCAATGGCAAGATATGTGCAGTAAATGCAACACTTGCAACAGACAGACTGCACTTGAATTTGTAATCATTAAAGAAAAAAAACAAAAAATAAAAACTTTTTTGCAGCAAACACAGGGTGTATGTGTACGAGAAGATTTCAGGTTGGTTGTAGAGTTCTGGCAAATTAATACCTATTTGGGTCACAATTTTATTTATCCTCTTTATGTCATCATTTATGGCAAATAATTAAGTCAAACATAGATAGGTGTTATTGAGAGACTTTTTTTTTTCAGTTTATGTTACTTCTTCACATAGGCTGACACTTCATTTTCAATGAAAGGTTTTCACGACCCCCATCAACCAATACTTTGCTCCAAAAACATTAAAAAAATTAAAGAGGAAAATTGCTCGATAAGATAATGCTAAGTATATCCAAGTTGTAGGTTCAAATCTTATGTGCGTTCTAACTGTATTCATTCATGCTGATACCAAGTCAATGACAAAATATACATTTAAAAGGTTTATATTCCATGAAAGCCTATCCTAAACAATATAACATTAACCATATGGGGGGGGTGAACTTGGTACAATGTCCGTTTCCATTTCTGTATCGTATCAGTACTAATATCAACAAGTATTAGTCATCATATTTGGCATTTCTTATTTCAAAATTAGTAAAGGCACTTGTAGTGTAATGGTTATCATTATAGAAAATGGACATAGTGAACAGAGTTCAAATCCTAGACTTGCATTTCACATTGTGCTAATACCCTTGGGAGAGGTAGGAATTTAACTAGTCTCTCTCCAGGGAACAGTAGTGATACTATTTAACCAATTGTTGGGGTACATACCTTTCCCAAGGTTATTCATGTGAAAGTGGGACTACTAATAAATAATAGGGCCGACTGAGTTCTGTAACCTTGGGGTGGCAACTAGTTTAAAAGGAAAACTGAATTCTAATCTATTCAACTGCTTAAAAAGTGACCTTGTGTCACATCCTGTTTGTGAAGAGGGATTAAGTAAATACATCTCTGGTGGACATTTCTTGTTTAATATAGGTTTGGATTCTTTGATTAATTATCAACTTGCATAAGTTATTTAATACCAAAGCCATCCTTGCAGAAAGAGAGAGTGGGGGATAAGAGGGCTTTAATATAAGTTAGATGCCAAGAAACATTACCAAATCCTACACATTGCTTTACTAAAATATATTGTATACTAATCAGATAATTTTTGCCCATAATTTTTACAAGCTCATCAATTACATATGCACACACCTGTATTTGTAAAGGGCTAAAGTATTTTTGGGCATCTTTTATATCCACCTCCCTAATTTTAAAATCTTCATAAACATGACTGGGTGATTACCCTTCTCAATCCTCCCGACACCTACCACCACCACTACATCAATTCCTTTCTGAATGATCCACACACCATCTGATTGGAGAGAGTCTGCAAAAATGACGAAGAGGTTGTCTGTAAAATACTTAGACAAAACTGTGCAATGTTATGCCTTCTGCTAGAGACTCTACATTAACAGAAACAAGGAAGAGAAAATTTCAAGAGGATTGGAAGAGAAGAAAGAATGGATCAATATTTCTGCCCCTCCCTCCTTACTTCTTTCAAGAAGGGGAGGGAATCATTGTTTCCACGGCAACATCAGCAAATGTTGAAGCTGCAGTATCCAGTAAAGCTGAGTTAGCATAATAACAGCCATTTTTATACACGTGCCTACTTTTCCCTACATTACCCCCCCCCCCATCAACCCGAGATGGGGAGAGGTTTGAAGGATTTTGAAATAAACATGATTAAGGCAAAATGGTATTTCACTCCCCCCATTACTTCTAAAATGTACACAAATCAAACCAATTTCAAAATAAACAAATTAAATAGTAGTTGCTTTAAAAAATATCTTCAAATTAAGTTTCTTTTTTAATACTGAATTTTGTATACTTAGATTCATTAAGAAAAAAAAAATGTTTCTACTTTAAAATGGAGGAGATATGGGGATAGAGAGAGAGAGAGGAGATATGGGGATAGAGAGAGAGAGAGGAGATATGGGGATAGAGAGAGAGAGAGGAGATATGGGGATAGAGAGAGAGAGAGGAGATATGGAGAGAGAGAGAGGAGATATGGAGAGAGAGAGAGGAGATATGGAGAGAGAGAGAGGAGATATGGAGAGAGAGAGAGGAGATATGGAGAGAGAGAGGAGATATGGAGAGAGAGAGGAGATATGGAGAGAGAGAGGAGATATGGAGAGAGAGAGGAGATATGGAGAGAGAGAGAGGAGATATGGAGAGAGAGAGAGGAGATATGGAGAGAGAGAGAGAGGAGATATGGAGAGAGAGAGAGAGGAGATATGGAGAGAGAGAGAGAGGAGATATGGAGAGAGAGAGAGAGGAGATATGGAGAGAGAGAGAGAGGAGATATGGAGAGAGAGAGAGGAGATATGGAGAGAGAGAGAGGAGATATGGAGAGAGAGAGAGAGGAGATATGGAGAGAGAGAGAGAGGAGATATGGAGAGAGAGAGAGGAGATATGGAGAGAGAGAGAGAGAGAGAGAGAGAGGAGATATGGAGAGAGAGATGGAGAGAGAGAGGAGATATGGAGAGAGATATGGAGAGAGAGAGAGAGGAGATATGGAGAGAGAGAGAGAGAGGAGATATGGAGAGAGAGAGAGAGGAGATATGGAGAGAGAGAGAGAGGAGATATGGAGAGAGAGAGAGATGGGAGAGAGAGTTTTTACAGACACAAAAATTTAAAGTAAATATTTATAAATGCTATTTTGTTTCAATTGTTTCTATTATACACAGAAAATTAGTGCCTACAAAAAGTTTTCTTCTCTTTCCCATCCTATAAAGAAATGGATAAAAAGATTTCATTTTAGGTCTAAAGTTATTTAAATCCACTAACAAAACAATTCAATATTAGCCAACTATAAAGGTTAATAGCAGTAATATGTTTTCTTGTTACCAAAAAGTGTTTTTCCTCTTAATTTGATTGCGCCATTCTTGCTTTAATAATAGACAAACCTGTACACATAAACCAGCAGACTACATTAACCCTGTTACTAACACTATGACAGTGTCCCAGTCAAATTTCATTTTAACCCTCATGTCATACTTAACAGTATAATTTTGCATTTAATAAAAAAAACCTTGGTAAAGAAACAGTTGAATATGAAACTTACAAATGCTCACAGGCAAAGATTTTTCTAAAATAATGCCAAACATTTTCAATCTAGCTTTGTAGCAAAAGGGTTAACCTTACAATATATATATATATATATATATATAAGATATGAAAAATGAAAATAGAGAATGATATATTGCATAGCAATTTTTAATTCTATAACCAAACTCTAAATCATATATATATATATATATATATATATAAAACATTAAAAAATATCCAAAGCAGATTAAGGAGGGTGGGGAGACTTCCTTTCATTTTAGAAACATTACCAAGAATCATTCGGTATTTTTTGTATAGGCAAAATAACATGTCTAACTGGATGGACCACTTCCTCAATGTTAAAAATCAATTGATAAAATTATATCTATTCTGTCAATAATGTTTGCATCATTTTATAACCCATGCCAAATTTTCAATGTATTTCTGTTGTGTTGTGTTGGGGGGAACACATACAATTGGTCTATCAAATAAATCAGTAATGTTTGCAGTTAATTCATGACCACAGACAATGCCTTTGTCCTCATTTTCAATGTTGGATATATGGAATAGTTGCCAAAATTTGATGACACTAAACTGCATCTAATGGTTTGGCTCCAGTTATAGAGATCTACAGAACCTGCTTCATTGCTATTACTCCCAGCTACACTGACCTGGAATGGTAGGTACTTGTAAGGGTCCCACCTGTGAACCAAATAGACCTGTTTAAAAACTATATTCAATACAACAGTGTGCCAAAAACAAATATAAACATATAATGAATGCTTTTTCTGTGAGACCTCAACAGTATAGTGACTAAAACAGACTGACTTCTGTTACTTTTTCTGTTTGACAATTGTGGCAACACATGAAACGCTAAGGGAAAAGTAATGTTGGATAATAATCTTATACAATTATCAAAGTGAATCAAAGTTTTGACACTTGTTCTTCATTCATAACATCAGACCTGTGACATCACTGGTTAGATAAATATATAATCATAAATAAAATCAAAGTTGTTGTGAAACAGCCAGATGTATGTTTACAATGTTACAATTTAGGTTGGAGAGATCAAAAGTATTTGTTATATTGAAATAATTTAATTGTTAACAATAAGCCCCAATTTATTGGTGTAGGATATCATAAGCAGACAGATCAAAGTGAAAGACATATACACACAAATAAAATAAGGTTACACTATTTAGTTAACCATTGCCATAGTGACAGACTACTTAGACTCTTGTGATATGGTGCTTAAAATTCAGTGGTTAATGTTATTCATAACTTGAAAATTATACAATGAAAATTGGAGATCCCAATTAAGCTAATAACTGACTTATTAATCCTTCCTTCAACCATTTAATTGCACTATCCTATCAGTAACACTGATTATTTCCTGACCACAGAATCTCCTTTCTCTCTCCAATTTGTAAGTCATTAAATTTGCTCAAATTTTAAATTCAATTTTTGATCAAATTACTAATCAAAGTTATTCATTAGAGTTTGGCACTTTATATGGTGTAAGGGTTAGCAGGCCTTATTACCAGACTTGTTAGTGAGTTTGATTATCACTAAGTGCACTATACTTCTGGCCTTGAGAAAAAATAAAATAAATAAAAAGCTAACAGAATAGCAATAAAGTCAGTAGGCAGCAACTAAAAAGGCTGAGACTTTCCCATTACATACTAAGTTCAAATGCAGTCAATGCTATAGAAGTGATTATGTAAAAAAATTCAGATAATTAAAAATTGTTATTCATGTTTTGGCCAGTACACTCTTTGGCCTTCTTCAGAAATAATATATACAACCCATCTGCCACAAACAGGATGTGAAACAAGATCATTTTTTTTTAAAGGTGCAGTTAGAATTCAGAGTTGTTTAGAAGAGTTGCCAAACTTAAAGAACCCAGTCAGCCTTACTATTTACCCAGGTGGAGGGGGGTAAAATAAATAAATAAATAAATAAAAAAAGATGGATCCATACCTTTCTCGAGGGCATTAGCACAGAGTGAAATGCAAACCAACTCATTCAGGATTTGAACTCTGCTTGCCTATTTCTATAATGATAGCAGTTATACCACAATTACCTCCATTGTGACCAATACATTCTCCAGCCTTCTTCAGACAAAACATGACATGATAATTTTACCCCAACCCCTCCATTAGAACATTTTATATTCTTTATACCAACAAAGAAAAATAATTTTGGTTTGGCTGTGTTTTATGGCATATCAACACTTATGGGTTATTTAATGGCAAATCCTGTCATATAAAACATGTCAGTATGATAATTTTACCCCAACCCCTCCATTATCACCAAAATTTGCGGTACTACAATGATCCGTGTGTTACATTACACAGTAAGACTTTATAAATCAGTTCTCACATTCCTATTTCTAAAACAAGGCAGATACAATGCTCAGAATTTTCAGCATTTGTGCATGTCATCTGGAATTTTTGTGAACTTTAACCAACACCCCCCCTTTCCAATTTACTTTGTTCATCATAAACACATCTTAATGAGATGTATTAACAATAGCACATGACACACAAGCTTATAATAAATATAAAAAGGAAATATAAATGACCATAATTTCAACATAACATTTCCTGTATGTTCAAGGTCTATGTACAGTATCACACGGAACTAATAAACCGGTCTTTTATGACTAATATTAAAAAAATTAAAACATTTTATATTCTTTATACCAACAAAGAAAAATTTTGGTTTGGCTATGTTATATGGCATATCAACACTTATGGGTTATTTAATGGGAAATCCTGTCTCATATATATATATATATATATATACACACACACACACACGATTTAAAGCAAATAGTTTGTAGGTAACATTGTTGAATGAGCCTGCACTCCTTAACAGTTAAATGTTTTCAAGACACTAATAGTTCTATTTCGTATTAATCCTTTGTTTGCAAACAGTCAAATGGTTTTGAGCATAGTAAATGAGTAAAGTTTTATTTGACCCATAATACAACTCTGGGTCAGAGCGAACCTGGGAGTAATGGCAATGAAGGGGTACTCCACCTTCACCTAAGGTCCAAGACTGGAGTCTCACTACCAGATGATTTAGTGTTATATCCAGGACACTTGTTGGGATATATATATATATATATATATATATATATATATATATAGGACAAAACATTAACATTTAGACACATACAAGTGATTATTTTCCTTGATTGTTATTAGAAGTTCCCTTAGTTGTAGCAAAAAATCAATTTTCTACTAAGAAAATTCTTAGAAATACCAAAAAAGAAATTTCTGAGAATTTTTTTTCTCTAATTCATAATTAATGACTAGTAGACAGCCATTGAAGTTTTAAAATTTGTGGCAATAATAAAAAAAAATTATCCAATACTGTTTAAAAAAAACAAAACAAAAAAGGAAGTTAATTTTATTTAAACTTGAATGCAGATTATGAGGGAATGCTGTTAAAACTGAGAGAGACTGCAACCATGATTTCTTAACTTTAGGAACGCCTCTTTATTTCATAAATTCAATTCAGGTGTGTTTGTTTATTCAAAATGAGGAAATTTGTGAATTGTACAGACTTAAAATTTAAATAAGAGCCATTAAAATTATTTAAATTTTCTTAGCATATATGTGGTTCAATTTATATTTTCAATGTTGGTATTTATCACACAGATTTAACTTTCCTTTATCTAAAATTCTTGAAATTGAAATTATAGAATTATTAGAAAAAAAAAAATAAATAAATAAAATCTAGCTTCTCCAGCCGTTTTGATGCACCACTTGGACGCTAACAAAACGGCTGGAGAAAAGCTACACGCCAATTACACAAGAATGTTGCAAGCAATATTGAATAAGTCCTGGCAGCAACACCCCACAAAGCACCAACTATACGGCCACCTGCCTCACATCACGAAAACCATCCAAGTTAGATGAACTAGACATGCAGGACACTGCTGGAGAAGCAGGGATGAGCTCATAAGTGATGTACTCCTATGGACTTCCACATATGGCCGAGCAAGGGCAGGACGACCAGCTCGAACATACATACAGCAGGTATGTGAGGATATGGGATGTAGCCCTGAGGACCTGCCAGAGGCGATGAACGATAGGAAGAAGAGGCGAGAGAGGGTCAAGGATATCCGCGCTAGCAGCATGACACGATGATATATACACACACACATATATATATTATACAATAGAACATAAATCGAAGAAAAAAAAGCAATGGAGAAAGTTCTGTTTAGTCAATGGACTTATTGTCATGTTAAAATCTTAAATCATCTATTAAGATTAATTATTAATACTTGAAAAATCAAAAATGAAAATTTAACTCCTGATAATTGTGTACAAGTCAATTTTTAAGGGAGGATTAGGGGGTCAAACTTATATAGCAGGGATACAATCCAAACCTTAACTACAGAGTAGTCAACCAGTACTAACAAATCAATATATGCCGCTTACTGTAACTCCAGCAGACTGCTACAAACACTTCCAATTTTAACTTGCATTTAGTCAACATATTTAGCAAATTAATACAGATTAATTTAAAATAAAACTAATAAAAATTAAGTATTATATTAACACTCCATCATGGTTTCCAACTGTTGATGTACTGACTAACTGGAACATCACAGGACCCAGGCAGCTAGTCAGACAACTATGGTGAATTGTTAATCCATGCAATTTCATGATGGTACAATAGATTCTGATTTCATATGAATATAAGCTCTTAATTGTAAGATTAGCATGTCTCATACTCTACCAGTAGCCGACTGCATATTTAGGAGTTGACCTGTGTTATGTTTTGACCTTTTGACCCGGCCAAAAATGCCATTCATGGTGATGCACCGGAAGGAAGAGACACATTCTGGTGGCAGTTATGAGAGGAAATCGCGTGGGCGGAGATTGACTGATGAAATGGGAAGAGGTAAAAAAATACCATTATACTCTCATAGACTGACGCACCGGAAGAGAGTGACCTCTGAACTGCATGACAGTTATTTCCGCTCGATGATGATCACACAGGCCATTCCAAAGATAGCGGAAGTGACACATCCCGATCGCCAGATATCGGAAGAAATTGCGGAGGCGTGTCCATATCACCGCATGGGAGTTTGAAGGTAATATAAGGCCGACAAATTGAACAGGAGGACAGGCGAGTAGAGTTGGAGTAGGAGTTAGACAAGTGGTAGTAAGGAAAGCCAGAACCCAGCAGAGTGGACTCCAGGGCTCCAGTCGAGCAGCCCTGGAGAATGAGAAAGACACAACGTTGCCGACCATAACTTTGGGGTCAAAATATTTCAGTTATGTTCGGTCTCCAGCTCTCTCTCACAGTAAAACCCCACACAACCTTTTTGAACCCTTGCAATAAAGTGAGAGGTAAATATTTTGTTATAGAAGTCTCCCTGTGTCTTTGTCATTGCATCTGTCCTTATCATTGCGTCAGTTTATTTATTGTGTCGTTATGATGCTGTAGATAAGTATATAACACCTGTACAACAGGTATAGTACTAATCCAGAATTTTGAGCTAAAAATCTTGGGTTGATTTATATGTCAGAAGACTGACTTACTCCACAATTTATGCTAATATTCTGAGATGTCATGAAATATACCAAGAATGAAGTTTAGTTTACTCAGCTTATTTGAATTTTAAGATTAAAAAAATTTAAGTGCTTCAATGAGCAAGTTCCAATTTTGAAATTATAAAGCCATTCTCAATTTTTGAACAGTTTGTGGTAAGACATGAAGTAGTACAAAATACCCTCCATATCATGTTCAGTTCTGCGCAATGGAAAATTCAACTCTAGGTTTGAGGATGTGCAGGATATAGGAGATAATTTCACAGTAAATTGCATATTGATTTTAAAATAAGCTTTCAAATATGCAAGAGTCATGTGAATTTATAAAAGGAATGACCTTACTTTGATTATAATTGTATATCATCATTAGCAATCTTCAGTCCACTGCTAATACTGTTTTGATAGCACGATTGGAGTTAAAACTAGTTCACTACAATATCACAGCTTAGCATGTTAACCACATAGCTGGGCTGTTTTGATTGTATAACATTGAATTAGAAATAAAATCTTGGAATCTTTGGTTTTAAAAGAAAATTAACTTTTTATATTTTTTTTTTTTTTTTTTTTTTTTTTTTTTTTTTTTTAGGTGTACTTATTTAAGGATGATACTGTAAGACATTATGATGGCATAGTACTGGAACATTGGCCTAACGAGTAATGTTCACCAATGGTCTGAGAGACAGGGGTTCAATCCCAGATCGAGTCATACCTAAGACAAAAAAAAACAAAAAAAAAGAAAAGGTACTTGATGCTGCCTTGCTTAACACTCATAAGGCATGGATCAAGGATAAAGTGGAGCAATCAAGGGAATGGAGTAGTGCCCTCCCCTACACCTCGGTGTAGTAGCTATTGAAAAGAGAGCCTTCAGGCCACCCTCAACTTAGGTCACTAACTTTACTTACTAGTATTACACTAGATCAAGACAAATTTCAGAGGTATTCTGACATTGATTTGTAGGGACTGGAAGATACTTTGGTTTTATAGTATATCAACCATTGTAGGTTATTTAATGCCAAATCCATTTTTATGCATATAAACAGTTCTATTTCAAGCAATTCAGTTCAGTGTGAGTACAGTTTTTTTGTTTTGTTTACAGACGGTTAAATGTAAAACAATTCTATTTGAAACAGTACAGTTTAGTTCTATTTGACCCACAGAGAGAACCCTATCAGGTGCTACCACTCCAGGCCAGAGCAGACCTGGGAGAGATAGCAATAAAGGGGTACTCCACATTTCCGAAAGCTCCAGCATTACTGGAGCCTCACCATCAGTGTTTAGTGTCATATCTAAGTCACTCATTGGGGGGTGGGTCTTACCTCCTGTAGCCCAAGCCAACTGAGCTAGAAGATATTTAAAATGCTTTTTATTTTATATAGGTCAAAAGTAAGATCAAGTCATGTTGATAGCACAGATTCCCTTAATAATCTCACAATCAACCCCTAGGACCAGGTCCTCTATAAGGCATCAAATGTCTAAAGAGCTGCCAAAATTAAGATAAATGTATAGAAATCTAACAAATGAAATAAGTTAGACAGAGAGGCAATACAATAAATAGCAATCTTCCAGTGGGGTAAAAGAAAAAAAAAAAAAAAAAAAAAAAAAAAAAAAAAAAAAAAAAAGGAAAATTATAATCCTTACAGCCACCACATCTCAGAAGAATCTTTAAAGCTTTTAAAAAAAAAAAAAATTAAGAATCCATGAAAGAACACGAGTTGATTACATGAAAAAGGAATATCATTTTAAAAGTAAAGAGAAAGTCTTCATGAACATTCAAATAAATTAAACAAATATTCAGGATTCCCACCCGATGCTTATCAGAGATGATAGATAAAATTAAAGGTTCAAAAAGGAAGGAAACTGAACAAGCAGAATAGATAAGCAATGGCATTTTTATGCCTTATTAATGTTATACGTACACCTGCATTATTGATGTGTCCTTGCAAGAAGGAAGGGACAATTTATTTGGGTAATTTTCTGCTAAATCTATATGTACAGACATAGAGCAGCAAATATGCAAGTTGCACATTCAACAAAAACAAGACGAGTATAATATAGTTAATATCATAGAAATAGCCTCAAGTGTGTGTATGTGTAAGTATGCACACACATTATATATATATTACAAATTAATGCCAAGAATGCTTTTCAATCCTGAAATCTTTACACAGAAATGTAAGATGTGTGAATTAACAATCTACGTGATGATCAAAGATGTAAAGCTCTAGGTTGTGAGCTATCACCCTACATACACACATATATATATATATATATATATATATATATATATATATATATACACACACACACACACACAGTACTGTAGCATTTTTTTTTTTTTTTTTCAATGTATCAAAGATGGCAGTCATGCCAGAATGAACAAATCAAAATTTAGGTGAGGTTTACTAAATGAAAGTTCATGAGTTATCAATTTTTATTTTTTCTTAAATCGTAATTCCACTGCCGGACTTTATAGGAACTGTGTGTGTGCATGTGCGCATGCACCCATACACACCTATATGAATAAATGCAAATATCTGCTCATATTTCTTTACCCATTCAAATATTAAAATGACCTATATCACTATTTACCCAACCCCTCTGCTCAGGCAGGATATGACACAGGTCAATTTTTAAGCGGAGTTTAGCAGGTTTGAATTCAGAGTTTTCCTTCCTCAGACTAGTTGCCTCACCAAGGCTGAAGAACTTAGTCTGTCCTACTATTTACCCATAGCTGGAGGGAGAATAATTGGATTCATACCGTTCCCAAGGGTATTAGTGCTATGTGAAATACAATCAGTCTTGTCCAGGATTTGAACTCGTGTCACCATGTCCATTTCCTACGACGATAACGATTACACCACGGGCACCTCCTATATCCTATATCCCGTTGAATTTTTAATATGCATCATTAACATGCATTCTATGTAATATCACAAGAAATTATGGCTAGTATATACCAAGCAGTGGTCGTGTCGATACTGCTATATGGATGCACTACTTGGTCGCTAACAAAACGGCTGGAGAAGAAGCTAGACGGCAATTACACAAGAATGCTGCAAGCAATATTGAACAAGTACTGGAGGCAACACCCCACAAAGCACCAACTATACAGCCACCTACCTCCCATCACGAAAACTATCCAAGTTAAATGAACCAGACACGCAGGACACTGCTGGAGAAGCAGGGATGAGCTCATAAGTGATGTACTCCTATGGACCCCCCACATATGGCCGAGCAAAAGCAGGACGACCAGATTGAACATACATACAGCAGTTATGTGAGGATATGAGATGTAGTCCTGAAGACCTGCCAGAGGCAATGAACGATAGGGAGAGGGTCAGGGATACCCGTGCTGGCGGCACGACATGATGATATACAAAGATATATAGGTGGAAATTACATAAAACACGTTTTAAATTGTAATTTCAATTTGTATAATTTCTATTTTGAAATTTGTCTTTAATCTTGTATTCAGCCAGAAGTGTAGTAATTTTAAAAAGATTTAAGTTGTTGTACTCAGAAACCATTGAGTTAATTTAGTGTAACCGAGTCATTTGAAAGCAAGTTTTCATTGAAGAGTTAAAAGTCAGATGACTAAGATCCTAGAAGTTAGATTTTAACTTTGAATTAGCTGAGAACCATTGACTAGAGCAGACATCAATTTCCATCTGTGGTCCAGAAAGCCAATTCCCGACTGTTGTATGAAGACAGTAATGTGTAAGATGTACGGAAATGACAAAAAAAGCACACAGATATCCTTATTGTAAATATCCTAGCAAAGAAAAGAGAAACAGCATACAATAGAATGACCACTGGCCAAAGCAGAGAAAAAAGAAAACTTTCCATATCAAGTTTCCAAATCAAATTATTTGTCTCCAAGCATGTAATAGCACATAATAGTGTACAAATTGATCTTGCTTTTTATGGTTAACAAAACTGGTAATTTATGGAAATAATTTTTGAAGTCTAGTTCTTATATTTGAATTTTTTTTTTTTAACTATAAAATTACCTATTTGATCAATTTTTGATAAAACTTAAAATTTTCATGTATGATTACATACATTAACTGCTTACTTTTATTGCAAACATGACAATCCTTTAAACCATATTTAGAAATGGCAATTCTGAATGCAACTGTACTAAAATTCTCATGCTAATAGGACTAACCTAGAACACCACTTTGAAAATTTTATCAAAGAAATATTTCCAAAATAGTATAAGTTAAAGAATAAAATAATTTCAAGTCATTGATATTTGTATTCAAAATATGAATTATTTAAGTCGCCGAAATTCTGTGTTAATTAGAACCCTTCATTCCTTTTCCCAAAGAGAAGCATCAATATTATCATGGATATCTTAACTATTAAATGCTTTTTAGAATCCTTCACTCCTTTTCTAAATAGAAGCATAAGTATCATCATGGACCACTGTTACAATGGGAATCAAATCCATTCATTGGTAATCTCATTAAATTCTAATTAAAGAAAAAGAAAAAAGAAAAGTGGAGCCAGTGTTCCAGACTTGAGATAGTAGGGGAGGGGAGAAAGAAAAAGAAAAAGGAAAAAATGTTGCCATGGAAAAAAGATTTATCATTTTCTTAGCAAGTAAGAGAGGTTACCTAAGAATGATTCTACAGACAAACATTTTAAACAGGAAGAGAAATTTGACTACATTAACCGAAATATTTCAAATACAGATTAAAATTTTATCATAACTTATAAAATTCTTTAAAAAAATCTAGGTAATTTTCATTCTCATGACCTTCTTCCCTACATTCAGGCAAGATGGGGGTAGACATCTTATGTCTGAAACACAAGATTCTTTGACTCGTGTCATGTTCAAATATTTGTAGCAGTAGCAGAAAGAATGCTCACTCGAATTACCTGTAACAAGCATAGAATACCAAGCACAGGTAAATTTCAAGGAGGGTAGAGGAGGATGAATTATTCTACTACTGTTCATATTTAACAGAGTTAAAGCAATTTTAATGTGACAAATTGAAAGATTATCAGTCTTATACTTGCTAGTACAGATTGGTAGCATTATGAGTACAAGGTTCAGTCTGACAATATAAAACAACTATTTGACTAAAAGATGCAAATAAAACCTGTATTTTTAATCTTGACTTCTTTTTCAGAACAGCTTAGTACTAATTTATTTAGAAACTGATGTCATAAGAGATTTAAGAAATCCCTTTAATATACATGTTATCTACAAGTGAGGTTATTTTAGTCTTTCAAAGACAAACTGGTGCTGATAGGTAATATAAAAAAAAACAAAAACAAAACAAAACCACACACACACACTAAAATAATAGTAATAAGAAAATGATTGTTTGGCATGTCAACATCTATGAGGTCTTAAAAAAACAAAAAAAACAAACAAACCATTATTCCAAAGTTTATTTTATGTAGTTATGAATAAAATCTGATGGTATGAGAAAAGGAAAATATAAATTGACAAGTTTCACTGTAAGAATAGCATCTCCAGAATTAGTTACTTTGAGCCCGCACCTACCTCCTCCAACTAGATTGATCAATTGATTTCTTTGTTTAATAGCATATCAACCTTCATAGGTTATTTAATGCCACAGCCAACCTTGTAAAAAGAATAGTATTGGTACTATTTAAACGATAGCTGGTTGGGGTGGAGGAGAGGAAAAGATTAAAGGGGGTTCATACCTTTCCCCTAGGGTATTAGTTTGTAAGTCAAAATAATAGTGGGACTGGAGTTCAAACTCACTACAATCCAGCACATTAACCACAACACCATGCAGATTCTGCCACATGACTAGTGGAAAACACACACACACACACACACACACACTCTCTCTCTCATTTCAAAGATATACAGTGTAACCTGGATATAAGAGAGTTGTCAGCATAAAAATAAGTCTCTTATATCCAGGTTTGGTCTATTTTGTTTAGGTAACACAGGCTTTAATTTGGGATCAGAGAAAATCTATCTTATACCAGGGTCTCTTATATCCGGGGTCTTGTCTATTTTGTTTAGGTAACACAGGCTTTAATTTGGGACCAGAGAAAATCTTATATCCGGGTTACACTGTATAGAACTTGCACTCATGACTAAGTTTCTACTATATATTTCTTACCAACTCTTAAGGAATGTGGGATACTTTAAAGGAAACAATTTTAGATATAAAAAGTCCTAAATTTAACCAAAACATACAAACTAACAAATGTCATGCTTCTCTTAACTGTTCTAAGAATAGTTACTTAAGGATATAATCTATTTTTAATAAATATTATTAATTGAAATCACAGGATGCCATTTTAAAAGAGTGTCCCTCTTTTGGATAGTGAGAAAGATCCAAAAGAATCCATGCTGTTAGCATGCTTTGATGAATTGAACCCACAGAACCGTGCAAGCAAATAATTATTGAATAGAAATAATAATAACTAGAAACCATAATTGCAGATAAGTATTGAAACCATACAATGGTGTGCAAATTATTTGTATTAGATAGGAATGCTTAATATAACAATATGCAAAAAAAAAGTTCTGAAGCAGATGTTCTTACAGCAAAACACGTCAATTTGATTTTCTGCATTGTCTTCCTTTTCTCATATGCTTAATACTATTCAGTCATAAACCTGATTTTATAATAGCATAAACATATTTACCAATCCCTCTGCTCGGGTAGGAAATGACACAAGGTCAATTTTTAAGCGGAGTTTAACAGGTTTGAATTCAGAGTTTTCCTTCTCCTAGACTAGTTGCCTCACCAAGGCTGAATAACCCAGTCTGCCCTACTACTTACCCATAGCTGGAGGGAGAATAATTGGATTCATACCTTTCCCAAGGGTATTAGTGCTATGTGAAATGCAGTCAGTCTCGTCCAGGATTTGATCTCGTGCCGCCGTGTCCATATTCTACGACGATAACCATTACACCACAGGCATAGCATACATGTTCAAGATTCTACCAATTTTAAGCCAGTATTTTACACTCAGTCTCGGAGCCACTAAGATTGTGTGCAGGATTCAGAGAAGTGGATTAACTGAGTGCACAGTCCAAAACTGGTTTTAAAAACATTTTAAGGATGGTGACTTGTTCCTTGAAACAAAACCTAGAAGTGGACAACCATCCATTATTAATCATGGTGTTTTAAAAGCCAACTACCAGCATTTAAAACTTCAGAAGAGTAAGGATTATTAAATATTCTATGTGTGTAGCATTAACAGGAGTTCTGATAACATCGAGGGAGTCTCCATGGTGTAATGGCAAAAGTTTTGGACTCTGCTCTCAAAGCAAGTGAGTACAAATTCAAGTCACACTATTACGTTCACTTTCAGACTAATACCCTTGAGAAGGTATGAATTCCCTTATCACTGCAGCTACGGGTTAAATTGTACCACTACTATCCTTCTACAAGGGTGGCTTTAGCATTAAATAACCCATGAAGGTTGATATGTCATTAAATAAGGTCACCTAAGCTCATGAAGTTCGTGAAACTCCTCCCAAATGGAAGTTGAGCACTGAGCAGATATTTGCAAAACTCTTCTGGAAGAATAAGTTGGAACTGTAAGATATGAGAATTGGGTTTACTTACAAAACCCAAAATTTAAAATGTTGGCTGAATTGCAAACAATCTACGAAACCTGTGGCAAAACAAAGAAGAGTTGAGAAGAAAAAAGTTTATGATTTGTGTTTGGTGGAATTTTGAACCAATCATCGACTCTGAAAGTGCCAGATGGTTGAGCCATTAATTCAGACTACTACCATGAACAGCTGGACAGATGCTTCTTTGAAAGGGGGTGGGGGAAATACCCAGCTTTTATCAATAACAGAAGAACTTTTCTGCAATATGACATTATTCAACCTCATGCATCTAGAATGACTCATTGAAAATTTCATCTCGAAGGAATCAAGATTTTTTTTTTTTTTTTTTGGCTTCACCTAACAGTCTAGATCTTTCTACTTTGAACTATCACATGCTCCAATCTATAGCAACATTTTTCTGTAAACAGCATTTTATAAATGTTCAAGTCTTTAAAAAGGAGGAAGGCTATGAATCATTTCAACTCAAAACCAAAAAAGAAGGACCTTATCAGGCAATTAAATTAACTGTTAAAATTTTTTTTTTAAATCTGTGTGTGCGTGTGTGCATGTCTGTAAAATATTGTATTTTGATACTATTTTAGTACTATATATAAGTAAGTAAAGTTGGCAACCATAGTCGAGGGTGGCCCGAAGGCTCCCATTTCAACATATACATACATACACACAATAAAAAGTCGTTTAAAAACAATACTTGTAATACACTCCCATAGTTGGGTCATATAGCACCATTTTCTTTTGTATTGGTAATGATAAAAACTATTAAATGTCAAAAATATAGTTTTGTTGCCTTAAAATGCACAATTATCAGAAAAACAAGCTTAAAAATGAATACAAAGAATTTAAAAGATCCTAACATTTCTATACGGCAATTTTTTTTTTTTTTTTTTTTTTTTTTTTTTAATCTAAAATATATATTTCTCCAACATGCTTCAAAAAATAATTTTAATTCTTTCAATAAGAAGCTCTAAACCAATATTTTTCTCAGATTTAGAATCCCATATCAATGTGTGAGTGGTATATCAGTGCAAAAAATTGTAAAGTCAAATTTTGACCAAATAAAGACATTAACCCATCAAGCTATGATTTAAATTGGGCTTTCTAGCCTTGTTTGGGGAAACTAGTCTAGAATGACAACACTGAATTTAAAATTACTGATCAGTATTGCAGGATTAGGCCTATTATTCCCATATTTTACAGAACTTGAGACCCTCAGTGAAGAGGGTGCTGATATAATGTTGCAATAAGAAGGTTTGTGTGAATGGGAATTGAAACTTAGGAAGCATTTTAGATGAATGTCTATGTAGCAATATTTTGATATTACAAATTTCTTGTTTAACTTGAAAGTTCATTTTGATAACAAATGTTGAAAATATTAAATCAAAATCAACCAGATATTTAATCCAACTTTTCAAACCAAATCAACCATACAAAGAATAATACTCATTGAAAGTCACCAATAAGTTTTTTTTTGTTATTCCCCACCCTCTTAATAAAATCTCAACTTATATAAAAATTTTACAAATATGAATTAAAAACATTACATACACTATTTAAAGATAATATATAATTCATCATAAATAAAACATTAAAAAATGTTCACATTAGAATTAATCAAGTTTTAGTTCATCTTCCAGCAAAATGTTATTCAATGCAAAATCCTGAAACTAAGGAAGCTATTAAGTTAAAATTTATATAAATAAAAAAATACATAATCAGGATAAAAAGGTTCTTAGTATTATTTTTCGGGACACAAGAGCATGTTATATCTGCTCGCGGTTACAGCTAAGGAGGCATAATCCTGAAATGGATTCTTAATACTATTTTCAGAAAAGCCATTGAATAAAACGTTGTGCATATAAGTGGTATGTGTTTTATAAGAGTTTTATCTACATCAACTTATTTCTATATTCATATATGCAGGTCAGTCCATTTACTTATCTTGATGCATGAACCTAAAAAAGGTTTGACAGTAAACAGAAATAAGAAAAAAGAGATAATGATAAAGCTATTTTCCATGACACCATTCTCCCCAAAGTCAGGCTTTTTATTTACTTTAATATTGACCACTTTTTTTGCCTCTTTAAATATTATTCAGACCTTCATATTTTTGTTAAGAGACTGTCTTGTTTGCAAATAAATGAATAAAAAAAAAACACAAAAAAAAAAAAAAACCCACAAAAAAACAAACAAAAAAACTGTTGGCTAACAACAGAAAATAAAATTGTAACACCGGAAGGACAATACCAATTTTGACCTAGGTACAGTATGTGCATGGGGTCTGAGTAATGTTGATACACTGCTTGTTTTGTAACCTGTGCACATATTGATCTGTAGATCAGATCATTTACTGTCATTTTGCCATATTACCTTCATATTTCATCTTGAGTAAATTGAAAATCATGATGCTGTAGTTTTTTTTCTTTTCTTAATGCACTTAATATTGTGGAGACTGAATTATTGAATAATTTATTTTATTGAACATTTATATCACCATTTAATTTTATTCCAAAATATTTACTCATGGGAATCAGCAATTCCGAGAAAGACAACACTAAATCCTACCATATAAGTCTTTCAATTTTTTTTCTACATAAAACTCATATCTAATCCTAAAATACACCAATATCATCTGACCATCAAAAAGAAAAGGGAGAGGGCTTACTATAAGCCAATTTACACACTGGAGAAAGAAGGAAAAAAACATGATTACCACAAATTGATAAAACTTAATGGCTTAGACACACAGAGGAAGTGATTATTTTCCTTGAACCTTGTAGGAAAAGTTTCTTTAGCCATTGCAAAGTCATTAGCAAAAAACTATTCCGAAATTAAGATATCAAATCAACTTTTAAGTTATTTAAATTTAAAATTAGAGCCCATTAGTTTACACACATGTTAATGGTTTCTGGTATTGCTATTTTACACTAATAATTTATTCAATGTTCATTTTTTCATACAGTTAAAGGGTTTTAAGTATTGCTATATATAATACTTTTAATTCAATTTAATTGAAGTGATTCATTTGTCCACAGGTGAATTGCTTTAAGTAAATAGTTCATATTTACCTTCCCCTCCGCTAAGGTAGGAAATGACACATGGTCAATTTCTAAGTGGAGTTTAACAGGTTTGAATTCAGAGTTTTCCTTCTCCTAGACTAGTTGCCTCACCAAGGCTGAAGAACCTAGTCTGCCCTACTATTTACCCATAGTTGGAGGGAGAATAATTGGATTCATACCTTTCCCAAGGGTATTAGTGTTATTTGAAATGCAATCAGTCTCGTCCAAGATTTGAACTCGTGTCGTCGTGTCCATTTCCTACAATGATAACCATTACACCACGGGCATCTCCTCAAGTAAATAGTTCTATTTGTCCCATAAATGGGACCCTAACTGGTACTACCAGAGTGGACCTGGGAGTAATGGCAATAAAGGAGCCTTTGACATTCCCCAAAGCTCCAGGACTGGCACTTCACATCAGGTGGTTTAGTTGAGGAGGATCTGACAAGTCATTTCAAACATACACTAATTTCAATGTAAAATTGGCGACTGTAGTTGAGGGTGACTCAAAGGCTCCCTTCCTATGGGTTAAATAATGGTCTTTTGACCAAATTTTTCTTTTCTTCTAATAAAAGTTTAGTGATTAAGTATTCTTTATGTTGGCATGACAACCAGAGTGTTTCTACAGTTTCCCTAAAATTAATTTTTCTAAAGCCATTATATGATGAAGGATTAAACATCACAAATATATAAACCCAAATTGAGATTATATATATATATATATATATATATATATATATATATATATATATATATATATATATATATATATATATATACATACATATACACACACACACACACACACACACACACACACACAGTAAATAATAGAAATGAATCAGACAGAAAAACTGAAAAATAAGGTAATTCAAAGAGAAGAATTTAATGTAAAAGTCAGTGTTTCAGTTCTAATGAACCAATATTAGATATCAAGCGACATTAGATCACCACTAGTTTTTTAATGAGATACAAAACAAGGGAGAAATTATATATACAGAGAAAATCCCTCCCCTTTAATCTCATTAAAAATCCATCGGTGATCTAATAACACTCAATATCATCCTTTCTAAGTCCTGATGATGGTTCATTAGAACTGAAACGTTATAACATTGACTTTCTTTTACATTAAATTCTTCTCTTTGATTACCTTGTTTTTCAATCTTTCTCATTCATATATAACATAACTGGCTCATTGGCCTAGTGGGTAGAGTGTTTGCCGATGGTCCGGGAGACTTGGGTTCAATCCCAGGTTGCATCATACCAAAGACTTTAAAAATGTTACTTGATATCCCCTTGCTTAACACTCAGCAATATAAGGTATGTATCAAGGGTAAAGTGAAGCAATCCAGGGAAAGGAGTAGTGCCCTCTCCTACACCTTGATGTAGTAGCTATTGAAAAGGGGACCTTCTGGTTGCCCTTGACTACGGTTGCCAACTTATATATATATATATATATATATATATATTACACACACACACTTGTAAGTGTACTGCTGAAATAAAAATCTTGCTATAGTCTGCCATTTAAAAGACAGATAAACACAACAGCAAATAGTTGTTTTCCACATTCTTTATGATAAAAGAACATTAAATAGCAGGGTTGACACCAATTCTCTGCTGCTTTCCTACCAATTTCAAAAGTGAAGAACAAAGATCATTTATTCATTTTCTGCAAGAAGGTGACAATGAATTTGAATGTGACACTAAGGAGGAGGGAGAGAGAGAGAGAGAGAGAGAGATGCTACAGACTAATTAACCAATAATTACTAGCCACATTAATTAATCATAATATAATCTGTGGCTGTTATTCTAAAAATCTATTCATATAAAACAATAATGAAATCTTAATTATCCCATTGAAAAAAAAACAAAAAAAAACAAACAAACAAAACATTTGGCTGAGATATGGGAAAGGGTAAGTATATATTTTAAGGAAAGAAAGCCCTTTTATTGGGGGGGGGACAAAAAAAAATAATAAAAATAACACACAAACAAACCAAGAATGCTAATCTTTTTAACCGATTTATTAGATAACATGATCCTTTAATATAATTTTCATGGAGAGGAAAGGCGTCTCACATGATGCAATGATTAGCAAATTTAACTAACAGAACAGTTATTGAGTTTGATTCTCACTCGGTGGAAAACTAGGCTAAGTTTTGTAAATGACTACTTTTAAAAGGAAAGAGGATTGTCGTCATCACCACACAGCCCCCCATTCTTAAATGTATTATCTTTAAATGTTATTTACGTAGTGCTCTCTCAAATTTATATATATATATATATATATATATATATATATATATATAAATAAAACAATGGAGGTGCACATGGTGCAACAGAAATTGTTGTAGGAAATCGATTTGGCTATTGGTGTTCAAATCCTAAATGAAGTTGTTTGTGTTTTGCTTTGTGAGAAAGGCATGAATCCACCCATTTCTCTTCCCTTCTTAGCTGTGGGCAAATTGTAATGTAAGATTGGGTTATTTAGATCTAGTTAAGTACCCAGCCTAGAAGGAAAACTGAATTCAAACCAGCTTCAACACCACTTAAATACTGACCTTGTGTCACATCATGTTCATAACAAAGGGGTGTGACGTGTGTGTGTGTGTGTGTGTGTCTGTGTGTGTGTGTGTCTGTGTGTGTGTGTGTGTGTGTGTGTGTGTGTAAAAAAAAAAAAATTCAATATCTAGTTGAAGGTGCGTGCGTGTGTGGAGACTAACACATGAAAAGACAGGTATTTTTTTTTTTTTTTTTTTTTTTTTTTTTTTAAAGGCATAATTTCCTCTACTAGTCAAAAAAATTATATTGACAGCAACAAATATGACATTGTAAGAAATGAACACTTTGAAAGAAACTTTATTTTTCACCTCATAATTTGATTTAGTTAAATTAGTCACTTTTAAATGTATATTTTCTTCTACTGGCACTACAAAATAATCAGTTAATTATATTCCAATATAGGAAAAAAAGTAAACAGACTATATAAAGTACCAAATCCTCAAAATCAAAATGTCTTCAAGGGACTGATAGTAACTAAGTAAATCTTTAAAATTTGGCAGAAAATTGTTTCTCACAAATGGAGAGAGAGGAATATTAACTGTTCTGCTTCATTCTGCTGCCATACATATATCACATATACCTTAGGTACTAGAGTGCTCTCCCTTGCCTTTGGTAGAAAACATGCTGTTCCAACTATAGAAATTGCAGAATACTTAAATCATTTTTTTACCAATTTGTTCTATGAACAGCTTGTATAGTGCCAGTAACAGGTGTATGGGTTTGAGTGTTAATCATCATCATCAACCATTTTGAGTATATTGCTAAACAAAGGCCTTCTCCCACCTCCAGATTCTTTCCATGCTGACCTTGATTGTGTTATCCTCTGCAATGTTCTACTAGCAAACTATTATATCTCTTCATCCATTTGGTCTTTTCAAGAGAAAAAAAAAAAAAAAAGTTAAAATGACTTTTTTTTTTGCAGAGGGTAGTATTTTATTAACCTTTTACACCATCTGTTATCCTGCCTCCCAAGTTCTATTTGTTATTTCATTTCTACTTTGGTCTCTTCTGATTCATAGTGATCTTTTGAATGTTATTCCTAACAATGTCTTTTCCATTGATTACTAAGTAATGATAATAGAGTAAGAGACTACAAGTGATTACAAATAGGACCAAAACTAAGACATAAGTGGTATAATTTATGTCTCGGGATGTAAGACTCATGACATCTGTTAATTATGAAAGATCATAGATTCGCACCAATATCTGGGTTAGGTTGATCATGCTGCCAGAGTTCCCTCTCCTCCACACCAGTGTTGTTGCAGGAATTGCCAAAATGAAGTTGAACACTAAGCCAGACTATCAAGCTGATTTTAGTTCCTGGCTTTAAATTCAGTTATTCTCCAAAACTAGTTACCAATCAAAGCTAAAGAGCTCTTTCTGCTTTACGAATTTAGATATAACTAGGAGAGTAGAGATGGATTCCTGCTTTTTGCATTGGTAGCCGTGCAAAGTTAATGCTAACGGCTCTGACTGGAATATGAACTTGATTGGTTAATTTCATTTTCCACAGCAAAGATTGCCATCACTTGCACCCCACCCCGATAAGGATGTAACAAAGACAATATGATATTGTGCAATAAGAAATATTCATAACAGTTTTCCCTGAAACTCTTTGGGGAGAAATAGAAAACAAATCAACATAAAATGATATAAATAATAATAATAATAAAAAAAAAAAAGCTGTGATGTGCGGATGCCGCTACTCCTCTAAGCAGATTGAAGCAAAAAGCAATTGTAGTAATCATTTCTGATCATCATGACAATCTGTTGTTAGGCCCCCACCAGAAAAATTTGCTGCTTTTTTTTTCATAACACATACATTCACCCACATAGCCTCAAATTTTAAGTTTTATGTACTTTTTTTTGGTAAAAGTGGAAGAGCGAGAATATAGATCATAAAATCTGTTCTATGAAGGATATTTAAATGTTAACTGCCTACGTTTTCTAAATTCTTGGTTATAATGCATATCAATGTATATGTAAGAAATACCATTGAAATATTATTTAATACTAAAAACCATGATTGAATAAGCATTGACTTAATTTAGTTGGAACTGCTCTTAGCGTAATGATTATCACAATAGGAAATAGAACCTGCTATCCAAATTTAAACCTAGGCAAAGCTGTTTACATTTTATTTTGCATTAATGCTCTGGGTGAAAAGAATGAATCCAATTATTTGCCCTCTAGCTAAACGTAAATAAAGACTGGGTTCTTTAACTTTGTTCCAGCCCATAGTTGAAAGGTAGGTAAACACATATTTAGTTAACATTATATATATATATATATATATATATATATATATATATATTTACACATTTAATTTAAATTTTATTGTGAAACCTGAATGGTTACTTATTTTTTAAAAACCATTTTATTTATAATTGAAAAAAAATATCATTCATTTTATTCATACCTAAAGGAAAATTTAAAAATTCTATTGCAAATATGAATGGTTAAAAAAACAAACCAAAAAAACCTCAAAACTAAGGTATATTTTAACACTAATATTAAAGCCAAGATTAATCAAAAATTAGGCCTGACTATTTAAAAATATACTTCTATATAAGTAAGTAAGGCTTAATTCATAAGGCCATTAAACAGGATTAAAAGACTTAAAACCCTTTTGCTGCAGAAAGTGGATATTATCCACTTAAAATTTTATTACAATTAACTGTGGAAAATGGATTTGTCGGCGGTACATATACTATAGCTTTGGGGGAAGAGGGGAGCTCTTTTTATGCTACAAGTAGCAGATACACCTTCAGTAACTTCTGAACATCATATCAATCCTTGGTGACCCACTCAATTTTATTTTTTGGTTAATAATCATATTACAGGAATGACCATGAAATTTAAATACCCAGTCAAAAGGTTAAGATAGATTTGATCTAGTTTAGAAATTACTTATCTAAAAATAAGGAAACATGACGAATTCAAATCCTGGACAAAGCAGTTCGCATTTCCTATTGTGCTTGGGAAAAGTATGAATCAAATAATTCTCTCTCCGGTGATCACTAAATAGTAGGGCAGACTGTGCTCTTTAACCTTGCTATAACAAGCCAGTCTAGAAGGAAAACTAAGTCAAACCAAAGGGCTTCTCTTTTTGTAAGTCAAACTAGTTTCAGAGCTCCTCTTCTGCTACTACTAACAAACATTTTATTAATTGAATTTGGACAAAGTTAAAATTTGAGGCTTTTGTCTGTATCAATTGAAATTTGTTTAAAGCAATACTTGAATGCCAATAGATGGGATTAACTTTTTCTTTTTTTTTCCATTTTTTTTTCTCCAAATGATTGTTGCAAGTTTGAAATGTGCAAAATAGAAGCTTGGTTTTAAAAAGTGTGCACAAAAATTCCACAGCCACCTAAGATCAGCAGTGGCACTTAAATTTTAGCATTTAAAATTTTTTGGGAAAGAAAGTTTTGGAAACTACCTACCAATACTGGACATAGACAAGGGTGTCCGGGACTGTGGCCCAACTTGGAGATCTGACATATAAAAAACAATTGTTGACTGTAACTGAATGATAAGCAAAAATTTGACTCAAGGCAGAGGGGAGGGAGAGAGGATGTCAGAGACAGCCACCAACAACAGGGACAATCTGTGCTTCAAGACTACCAGAATGTGAAGGAGAAAAAGCATATGATGTGTGGCAAGATACTGCTAAACAGATCCAAAGCAAAAGGTTCACAAACCAGAGTTGGGTATTAAAGTTTTATTTATAGAGTGTTATATTAAAAGGGAGAAAGTATTATCTTGTTCTGAAATATATTTTAGAAATGGGATAGTGTATGACTTAAAAGCATAAATACTTTCTTTTTCAAGAAATATATAACCAAAAGTACAAAAATTCAAAAATCTATATAAATTATTTTGAAGTCATTTCACTTGATTGATTTTAACAGCATGTCAACCTGTCTAGGATTATTCTATGCCATATAAGAATTGTTTATTATACATCTACAATTGCATTTTTTGTGTTTCTTAGTTTTTTCCCCTAGTTAAACATCAAGTATTTTTATCTAATGCAAATAATTTGCACAGTTGTATGGTTTTAAGTATTCCTATCTAATACTGATAATTATTTGGTTATAAGTAATTATTAATAAAAATAATAACTAAAACAGATTAATTTGACTCATAAATGGGACCCTAAATGGTACTACCACCACTCTGGGTCAGAGTGAACATGAGAATAATAGCAATGAAATGGTACTCCAAATTCCCTCAGATCTTCAGAACAAGAACCTTACTAACAGATGCTCTGTCTGAATTCTATGTACTGTTTTAGATATTTAAAGTTGATCAGAAACCACAAACAAAACTCTAAAGATTTTTTTTTTTAAACACTTAAGTCAGCGTTCTTTTGTAACAGCAAACTAAAAAAAAGAATATGTTCTAAATTGCATTCTCATGGGTAAACAGATGTAATTGGTCTTACCAAATTGATTATTTGCATTCTTACATTTAGATATTTCAATCAATTATGATCTCCAAATGCAGACATAAGAAGCAATTTTCTTGATAGAACTAAAGAGCATTGTGACAGGTATATTAATATTAACTCTTTCAATGTAGACATATCAATAAGAATTATGACAAAATAAGGAGTACTTTCCACTCTTTATTTAAAGGAAAAATAATCATTCAAGAGTATACATTAGTAAAATAACTTTTCCATCATATGCCAAGAGAAAATTACATATTTCTAAAATCCTGACAGAAATTTAAGATGAACTATGTATAATGGTTTGAACGGTGGGAACAAACCATTATTAATGAATATAAATTTCTTAAGAGTATCCTCCTTTAATTAACATGTACCTATATACTACTACAACTACCACCACCACCACCCATATTTACCCACCCCTCCGCTCAGGCAGGATATGACACAAGGTCAATCTTTAAGCGAAGTTTAACAGGTTTTAATTCAGCGTTTTCCTTCTCCTAGACTAGTTGCCTCACCAAGGCTGAAGAACCTAGTCTGCCCTACTATTTAACCATAGCTGGAGGGAGAATAATTGGATTCATACCTTTTCCAAGGGTATTAGTGCTATGTGAAATGCAATCAGTCAGGTCCAGGATTTGAACTCGTGTCGCCGTATCCATTTCCTACGATGATAACCATTACACCACAGGCACTTCCATAGGGTGTGCATTATACACAAGATTTTTATGGTTTTGTTTATCGTTATCAGTATAATAAATACTGGGCAAATTTTCTAATAAGTAGCATTGTCTATACCATTCTCTAAATAGGCACTCATTATTTAACTTTAATCCCAGGGAGTTGATTCTCTCCATCATTAGATTTCACAATACTACTAAGTGTTGTAAAACTAAATTTTTAAGTCTCACCGTTTGATCTTTGACAAAAATTAATACAAATAAACTTACCATATTTATTCAGGTACACTATAAAACTTTATATATCAAAAAATTATGTGAGGAGCTAGGGTGTGCATTATCATATTTACCAACCCCTCCGCTTGGGCAGGATATGACACAAGGTCAATCTTTAAGCGAAGTTTAACAGGTTTTAATTCAGCGTTTTCCTTCTCCTAGACTAGTTGCCTCACCAAGGCTGAAGAACCTAGTCTGCCCTACTATTTAACCATAGCTGGAGGGAGAATAATTGGATTCATACCTTTCCCAAGGGTATTAGTGCTATGTGAAATGCAATCAGTCTTGAAGATTTGACCTCATGTTGCGTGTCCAATTCCTACGACGATAACCATTACACCACGGGCACCTCCTGACAATAATTATTACTCCTACTACTACCACACTGTTAAGAAACAATACTTAGTCTAACAATTAAAACTTTGACAGTTGGCCAATATCCAGGAAGCACCAAGTGAAGAACAAATTTACACTGGCTAATTATTTTTTTAAAATTATACCATGCACATTTCATACACTTAAGGAATATTAATATACTAGCTACAGTGTTTAGGAAAGGAGGGAAAATGCTTCAAGAGTAGATGTCTGTGCATAAATTTAGTGAGTATGGTATTACCCTATTTCTGTATTAAAAAAAAAAAAAAAAAAAAGGCAGGACTTTATGAATTTACACTTCATCTAGGATCAGAGTGCAGTATATGTACTTGTAGATATCCTTTGGTTGTTTTAAAAACTAGGAGAAAATTACAGAAAAATAATATATATATATATATAAATAAAATGGAACCTCAACTTATGAAAACCCCATTATACAAAAAATTCAGAATATGAAATGGGCTTCGAAGAAATTTCTGTCCCATTTAACAAAAAATATTCAAGGTACAAAAATGAAAATTGAAAGTGCCCAACTCGAAAGGTAAAGTGTTATTATTCGTAATTTTTCATTGATTTTATTATTTTCTCATTGTTTTTTTAACATTTATGTAAATGACAATGTTGTCATTAACATTCATTCCTTAGTGGGTATAATATTTACACTTTATATTACTGCTTTTGAGGGCTGGAGCAAATTATGCCATTTACAAGGTAAATCTTGTCCCATAATATAAAAATTCCAAGACACAAAATCCTATCTAGAACAAATCAATTTCGAGGTATCACTGTATCACATAATTTCCTCTATGTAAGATAATTAGATTCCAATGGAAACAGATACTACACTGATCCTAGTAGAAGTTATTGATAGGAGAACAAAAACAAAACTTTACTATTCAATAATATAGCTTAAATGTGGGCTATGAATATGGTTATGGAGGAGGGGGTAGGAATAATTATTGTAAGGAGAAGAAAAATTTAGGCTTTTAAGTTTCATATCTACTACGGTGTTTACAGAGGGTCCTAGTAGTAAGAGGAATCTCCCCCTCCCCCCCTTTACGAAGCAATCTTGAGGCATTCCAGATTTTGGCCTGGGGTATGCCGGCCAAAGATTGTTCATTAGACAATTACAGAGGACATTAATGTCAAAACAGTGACAAGAAATAATAGCATCGCATTCCACAACACAATGACATTCAAACGACCCCTTCACCTACCCCCCTCCAAACCAACACACACGCACACTAGATACTTACATTTTAGTCAAGTCTATCGTGGTGTATATATGTACTGCTTGTATATGTGTACATAATATGCTAGAGTAGAGTACTTAATGGTAAACGAGCACCCTTCTGCAGAATGGACTTTGAACAAGCTTCACACACACACAGACTTGTCTTACAGGTCAAAAAAAAAAAAAAAAAAAAAAAAAAAGTGTCAAAGGAGAGGGGGGGGAAAAAAAAGGGTAAATCTTAACTTGATTAAAACAGGATTACTGACTACCTACAAAGAGTAAACTTTATGATGTGTATGTGTGTGGGGGATTTTTTTAAGTCAGTTTATAGGCTTGATTTCCCTCTGGCAGGAGATCAAAGACAATCATAGAATATCCTTCATTTAAATAAACAAAGAAAATATGAGACAAAATTAAACTTCTGAATAAGATTTTTCTGCAAAGACTTAATAGGACATATCATTAATTCTGTTTAAACTAATACATTCATTAAATAAAGTGTGAATTTTTCTTTATTTCACAGGTAAGACAAGAACTGTGTATCCTCCTAAGTTAAGTTTTACGTCCTAGCATGTGTCAAGCCAAAGTGCCTTATTGGTAATCCTAAATATCTTAATCTATTAAATAAAAATTCAAGTATAAGGGCTAATTCAAAATGTTCTCACCCAGGAGTCATCAGAAGCATCCTGGAAATATCAAGCCTTTTCACCTTGTGCTCTGGTATTAGCATTCTTGAGACCTATCTTGCAGACGGTTTGCTCAGTCCCAGATCTTAGAAATTTTCTTTCTGGCTGAGGCTTAGAATTTTTTGAACAGCTATAATGGCAAGAGTGTTCACCAAGGGTCTGGAAGACCTGGATTCAATCTAAGATAGAGTCAAACCAAAGACTAAGGGGAAAAAAAAGGGGGAGGACTTGCTTAACATTCAGCATTATATGGGTAAGTGGAGTAATTCAGGAAAAGGACTAGCACCCTCCCCTACACTTTCAAGTCGTCCTTGACTGCAGTTGGTCAACAACTTATAAGTTGGGATATATATATATATATATATATATATATATATATATAGAGTCATCCACAGACAGACTGTTTCGTTCTCTCAGAACTCTTCAGTGTGGCTAGACACGCAGGACGCTCGAAGCTGGGATCGAAACCCATCCAACTTTACGTTAGACTGTGTTTCAGACCACTCGGCCACCAAGCAGACCACGTTGGCTAAGGGAATTTTAAGGTATTTTTATTTTTAGAAACAGCAGCAGCAGCCTTTGTTTACATTTTTTTATACCCTATCGGCTACCAGAGTGCTCAATTCTTTCGAAGAGCTTTGCATTACGTTAGCGGCGGCCGGCAATTCCTTTGCCAGAGAGCTCAACCCCCATGGGGGAGCATATATCACAGTTTTCTCTCTGAGACCAGTTGCTGTACAAAGGCTAAAGAGTACAGCCTGCTCCACTCATTTAGCAGTAGCTGCTGGGTGCCCCGCCCCACCAATTGGATTCATGCATTCTCCTGAGAAATAATGTGAAGTGAAAAGCAAAGCTCAAAGATGTTAACTTGGTTTGCCATATACCAAAATCGTGCATCTCTAATACATTGAAGTTATATAGCTTTTTGTTGTGTTTTGTTTGTTTTTTTTTAAAAATAAAAGTGGAGTTTTTACAGATCCAAATATCACATTCTAATCCTAGGAAGAAAAGTGCTGATCCATACATGCTCCAGGAATTGACAAGACCTAATCTACTGGTGCAATGGTTATCAGAAAATGGAATTGATAGGCTTTTTTTTTTCTTTTTTTTTCTTTTTTATGCTAATGCTCTTGAGAAAGCATGAATCCAATTCTCCCTGCTCTATATAAACACTGAGAGACTAAAATCTAGCTTTTTAATTGCAACCACTCTACAAGAAAAACTTGGTCCTAAATATCCATATGAACCAATCACAAGACCCTTTATGCCTCATATCTTACGGACTTGGAGTTCTGCAAGTGGGTTGAAAAAAATGGCGGTCATAGAGAGGGTTATGTCAAATTATCTCTATATGAATAAATACTTCAAATTAGTAGAAAAATAAAATGGGAATGTGGAATTGGTGGTGGATTCATATTTTATGACAATTCACTTTTTACAAGCGTCATCAGTTGGTGCTTATATCAGGCAATATATATATATATATATATATATATATATATATATATATATATATATATAACCCCAACTCACTCAACTTCCATGCATCTATGTGACTGTACTACAGCAAAAATGTCACAGAACATTTTATGTATATTGCTTTAATAACAATTTTGCTAACCAAGAGAATAAAGCTGTTTCTAGTCCAATATCTGACTTTTTTTTTTTTTTTTTTTTTTTTTTTTAAAAAAAGGTAGGTAGGAGAGGGGAGTTTTTTAAAAAAATCATCCAATAATATAATAGATATAGCTATGGAATGTTATTAAGAATCTTTTCTTTCTAAATAGAAGCATAATATCATCATGGACCACTTATAAATCCATTGTGTTCCAGTGTGTGTGTGTACGCACACACACACACACAAAAGTACATTGGTGAACAAGCCAGCCCAACAGATTGAGTGAATTTAGTTCCCACTGGGTGCTCTATATTTATAGACTTTTGCTAAAACTAAGCTATTGCTTACAACACAATCAACTCTAAGGTTAGTTGGCTTGAAGGTTATTTAATGCCTAATCTCATTTATACCTATGGATTTATTACATAATTTATAAATGAATAGTTTGTAAGTTATGTTTTTAAACAAGCCAGAGTCTATTTAACACTAATAATTCTATTTAATATAAATCATTTGTTGGCACTCAGTTAAATGGTTTCAAGAAGAGTAAATGATTAAATAGTTCTCATTGGCCTAGTGGGTAGAGTGTTTGCCAATGGTCCGGGAGACTTGGGCTCAATCCCAGATCGTGTCATACCAAAGACTTTATAAATGGTACTTGATACCACCTTGCTTAACACTCAGTAATATAAGATACGTATCAAGGGTAAAGTGGAGCATTCCAGGGAAAGGAGTAGCGCCCTCCCAACAACTCGGTGTAGTTGCTTTTGAAAAGGGAGCCTTCTGGTCGCCCTCGACCACAGTCGCCAACTTTACTTACCTAGAGATAAAATGGTAATACTTGTGAAGGTTCTAAGTCAGAGTGGACCTTGAAGTAATGGCAATGAAGGAGTATTCAACACTCCCGAAAGTTCCAGGACTAGAGCCTCATCATCAAATGGTTTAGCATATACAGGACTAATTGGGAGAGGGAGGCACTTCACACACCCCCACTGCAGTCAATATATTTTACAACCCAGGCTGACTGGAGTACAACTCTCCTTAATTCATTAATCCATCTCCCAAGACCTAAATAGAAACAGGATAGAAATTTTACGCTAAGTAATGCATAGATTATAAATGATAATCAAACAGCCTATACTGGTCTAGTTTCTGTAATTCATGACTACAGGTCAGTGATTACATACTTGCAGGTACTTCCTGTTGTTGCTATTTCTCTCAATTAGATTCATGAGTAAATCACTCAATACCTCTAGTACATAAAGATAAAATAACTAAAAATTAAAGCAGTATAAGCTGTGTGTATGAAATAGTTTTTCTTCTTTCTTTTTTTTAAACATATCAAATACTGATAATGTTACTTTTATGTCCAATATTATTTTCAATGATATTTTTATACTCTTATAAGAGATTAATGAATGAATAAAATCATGGTTGATAACAGCAATAGTAATCAATTTGTTGTATCACAACTCATCAGTGTGGCTAGATATGCATCAAGCTGGGATTGAAACCCACCCAACTTTACGTTAGACTTAGTATCATACTGCTTAGCCATCAGTTGACATAGTCAGCTCAGGAATTATATGGCATTATGTAGTAGCTTTTACTTGTTTACGTTTTGCCTTACCAGATACCAGAGTGCTCATTTCATACAAAGAGCTTTGCATTACGCAAGTGGCAGCTGTTAATCCCTTTTCCAAAGTGCTCACCCCCCCCCAGGGGTGTGTGTGTGTGTCTATATATATATATATATATATATATATATATAAAATAAAATGCACTTTTCCATCTGATGATGGCGTACACCACGTGAAAAGTCAAGGACTTATGTTTATGATTTGATATTTTTCTGCTTAACTATATAAAATGCCTTTTGAAAAAAAAAATAAAATAAAAGAGCATGAAATGTTTAAAACATTTAACCTCAAACCAAGAGACACTATTGTCCCATAAATTAATTGGAATTTGTTACATATAATATTTGTGCCAAATGTCCTGTATGCATTAGTTTGTGTGTGTGTGTGTGTGTGTATATATATATATACACACACACACACATTTTTAAGCTTATAATTTTCACATAATTATTAACACTGGGCAACAATTTTTTTTTGGTGCCTCAAATTTTAGACCTAATTCTAGGTATATTTAGTCAATTGAATAAGAATATAACATTTCTTTCTGACAACTTAGTTTTCAAGATAACAGACATCAATCCTTGCGCCTGACCATTTGTGTATATATATATATATATATATATATATATATATATATATATATATATATATATATCTTAGTAATGAGTGCTGATGAAGAGACAAGATGCTTTTTCAGAAATTTACCTTCAAGTTAAAAATTTTTTAAAAAATGGCAGAGGGCCTAATTTCACAAGCGCTAAATTCAATATTGCCCAGTATAAGAATTAATAAGTACCACATTAAGAGTATTTAGATTATTGAAAAAAGAAAAAAAATCATCCATCTATCATACCTTATTTTTGTTTTATATATATATATTTTAAATAGAGACCAGTCTACTTTTCATATTGTTTATCACAAAAAGGATAATACCAGCCTGAAAATGAGCTATGAAATTGCTCCCAAAATGCTAGGATGGTTAATTCATTAAACTGACATTCAAATAAAAATTCCTATATTTATACTTCAGATGAATTCACCCGGAGGAAAAAGGGTGGACATAGAAGCTAGTCTCTCTCTCTCTCTCTCTCACACACACACACACACTTGACAGCAGGCTGTGAGTTGTCATTAGCCTGTGTATCAAAACAAAGATGAAGGTTGAAAAAACTAAAATCAAAAATAAATAAAATGGAGACTAAAAGAAAATATATATAAAAAGATGGATGGAGATATTTGGTCTCTCAGGCAGTAGGGAAGGAAGTAATTTACTAAGAGACTAAAACAATAAAAACAAAGCTGTAAAAAGATAGTGTAGAATTTTTTTTAACCAGAAGATAGTTCAAAAAGGTCTTGGTGTGGGTGAGGGGATTGTCACTTACCCACACCACTAGAAACAGTAACATTGAAAACACACATACAATAAATGAAGGAATGAAAAAAAAAAATTATTTTGTTTGGTGAATATTTTAAACATAAAAATTAATATTCAGAAGAAATAAGATGATTTCTTATACATGGGTCATTTAATTGATTACACGTTGCTTTACAAAAACTTTAAAAATCTAAATCCACCCTAAAAGATATTCCACTGCTCCCCCCTCCTCCAATACAAGATAAACCTGGACTAAGATTGGTTACAGGAACTGAGGCTATTTTGAGCATCACCCATGTGCATGTGTAGCATATGGGATGCATATATTCTTTTGAAATTATATATATATATATATATATATATATATATATATATATATATATCTCTATCTCAAAGAATACAAAGAATATATATATATATATATATATATATCTCAAAGAATACAAAGAATATATATATATATATCTCAAAGAATACAAAGAATATATATATATATATATCTCAAAGAATACAAAGAATATATATATATATATCTCAAAGAATACAAAGAATATATATATATATATCTCAAAGAATACAAAGAATATAAATATATATATATATATATATATATATATATATATATATATATATATATATCTCAAAGAATACAAATGAAGGAAATGCATAAAACAAAGGCTCAAGAGCAGGCATACACACACACACACACACGTGTGTGTGTGTGTGTGTGTGTGTGTGTGTGTGTGTGTGTGTGTGCCTAGAATGTCTTATTTTGCTCATAACTTTGGAGGGAAGCAAGATTATATCTATCTTTCCTAAGAGCATTAACATGAAGTGAAACAAACTGCCACATGCAAAATTTTCCTTGTCAAGAACCACCCATGCCTCATCATAACACATAAAACATTAAAATTGTTATTGATCTTTAATCCTTGATGGCTGTTTCTAATTAAACTAGAAAATTTCCATGGCTTAAATAATCCTTTTGGTTGGCCACATTTTCAAGTCTAGGGAAGGTCAAAGAATTTTTACTTTGTTATATAAACCTCTCAAGTAAAATAAAATCAACAAACATAACATGAGTTATTAAACTTGATACATGGATTAAAAATATATTTAAATCTAAACAAGCCTCTTGTAGATTAAAAAAAAAAATCCTTTCTGGAAAAACTCTTTCACTTGCCAGAGGGAACCCTTTTAAACCCACTGGAACATTGTCATCCCAGTTGAATTTCATTTTAACTCTTAAAATGTCACACACAGCATAATTTTGAATATAATAAATTATAAAAAAAATTTTAAAAAATTAAAAATTCAAAAAATGGTAGGGAAAAGGCAAAGTAATTTTGACTTAATTCCCTGCAAAAAAAAAAACAAAAAAAAAAAAAATCAAAAAACCTTATAGGTTGTGGGAGAATCAGTATTTGAAACCAATAAACAGGATGAATTGGGGGGGGGAAAAAAAAAAAAAAAAAAAAGCTTTCAACAAGACCTGCACCTTACACCTCTTGCCACCCGACCAAGAAACCTAGTTGAACACTGGCTACTCTATTAACTGAGCAACAAAAAGTCAGTGCCTTGTAGAAACTTATACACTACAGTTTGAATAAACAGTGTATCAAAAGATAACTCCCCACCCAACAATTATTCGATTCTATGACGTAATTTAAAGATAAGCAAATTAATTCTACATTTAGGAAACAATTTTATTAATCAAAAAGGCAATAAATTTTTTTATATCATTTCTTATGCCCAACCAGTTGTACATACAAGTTAAAGGTATGTCATGTCTTAATAACCAGACTTGATAAAGAAAAACTGACTGCTTATTTAGAATAAGAAACCAAAATTCGTTATAAATGTTTCGTGTTATCAATCAATATATAGCTTGGTTAAATATTTTCTCCCATTTCTTTTTTATTTTATTGTAACTCAAGATTAAATTTCATGAAATGACCAGAGCTAAACTTGACCCAGTTATTCACAAAACTGAAAAACAAGCTTTCAAGTCTCACTGGTTTTAAGATTAGTTTTTCATTTGTCATTTGAAAAGGTTAACTGTGTTGGTGTAAAGCTCAGAGTCAAGTAAATTAAAATCTAGAATGACACCTCTTAAATTAACCAACTAGCAAAGTGCCAGACAAAGAAAGCATTTGTTACTTATGATACCTAATATCTTAAGTAATCAACACAAGATAGATAAAATTCATTTAGGAAGAGTCGTCTTTAATCTTCAACATAAGCCATTTAATATGTTAACATTACAATTACAGAAAGAAAATGTATATAAAGTATAGTTTTTGTTATGTTGGCATTAAACAAAAGTCATTCAATAAATAAAGCAAATTTTGCCAAAGGAGTTGACAATAGGATGTACTGTTTACAAAGAGACCATTTTCAAGGAAATCAATAGTGATGGACCCTTTTATATCCCAGAACATTGTCAAAATGACCTTTATTGATCATTGCACCTGGAACTTTTTCTTTACCAGGAAGTATGTTTCGACTCCATGGACTATTTTTTTTTTTGTTTTTTAAATAAATAAAACATGCTTCTCCATAAATATTCTACGTTCCTTATATAAAGTTTGCACTTCTCAGCCAAAAAAATTTTTTTTGCAAGATTGAAATAATTTTTTAAAATACAATTCTGGACAATGCATTCATATTCATTAAAAATTTTTTTTAAAAATCATATACACACACACACACACACACACAAAAAAAAGTAAAGTTGGTGACCTTAGTCGAGGGTGACCTGAAGGCTCCTTTTTCAATAGCTACTACACCAAGGTGTAGGAGATGGCGCTTCTCCACTTTACTCTTGATCCTTGCCTTATAATCTTTTCGAGTCTTTGGTATGTCTTGACCTGGGATTGAAACCTGGTCTCCTGGATCACTGGCAGACACTACTTATTTGGCCAATGGCCCAGTATTACACATACACACTGAATGACCATTATGCAGTAGCACAATGGTTATCATCAAGGAAATTCAGGTTCTAGATGATGCTGGTTGCATCTACTTTACATCAACACCTTCAAAGAGATGAATCCATCAGCCCAATCCTCTTGTCACCAGTTACATAGGTATATTACTTACCCTCTCTAACTTTAATAGGGTAACCAAGTCTAAGAGAAGGAAAGTAGGATTGAAACCCCTAACCAACAAGGCCTATTACTGTGTTTCAGGCCTTGGAGAAAAAAAAACAGGAGACCTATAGTGAACTGAAAAAAAAGGAGATGTGTGTACATTTTTTTTTTAACCTAGCAGATTTGAATAGCTTTTTTGGGACAAAAAGTGCCATTTGTCTGATTTTTCACATCCATAATAATTGCAATTGACTACGCTCATAAATTGAAATATTACAGCCTTTTAATTGAATGTGTTGAAAATCAAATCTCCAAGGTAGGATAAGAATTAAACTTAGTTTGGCACAAGGCCACCAATAAAGGGTACAGTTGCCATTCAGTTGCAATGATGCGTGATAACAGCTTAGCAACTAACGATTATTTCTGTGAACAACCTTGATATATTGCTTTTCAGCAAATATCTTTGACAATACTGCATAAAATCATTAATAGCAGAACTTGTTTTTGTAATTACACATTTTGCAGACGATGATCAATATTTTTCTTAAACATTTAGATAAACACAAGGTAAGACTTTTGTATATTCGTAAACTAACATGGAACCAGTCCAAAAAAGATAATCAGCATACGCACAGAAATGAGGATACATAATAATGGGGTTCCTATTACACAGCCTTGCTGGCAATACTAATAAATATCAAAATTTATGTAAATTTTCTTTTCTATTTCTTGTGTAGAACTTTTTAAGCTTCTTTTTTGTCCTATTGATGAATGTTTATTATAAAAGTTGAGACTTAATTATTTTTCCACCCATGGGAAGTAATTTTGACAGTTCAATGTGGACATAGAAAACTGCTTGGTCCCTCTGACCAAAGTCACCAAATTACTATGATCCCCTCCTTAATACAATAAGCATTAGAAATCCTATGACTAAACTATTTTTGTCATATCCTGCCCAAAGTCACAAACATAGCCAAGGAAGATTAACAAATACTGCACCATGTACATAGTGGAAGTGTGCTTTGCCCATAACCCAGGGATCCCTATATTGAAATTATACTTGGCTACTAGTTGTCAAAATTCCTGTTTAAAAAAAACTTCATAGATTCACCAGACAATTAGTTAAACTTCTACCAAAATGCCTGGTCTATTCAAGATAAAAATCTTCAGAATAGTCCATTTCTAATAATTGTCAAAAACATTTCTATTTTAAACTATTCAGTTTATTCAAACAAAGCTAATTCAGTTTAACGTAAGTACAGATTTTGTTTACACAGTAAAATGTCAAAACAGTTCAATGTTAAACAATTTAGTGAAAATACAGTTTCAATGTAAAAAAAACAGCTCTATTTCAAATAATTCAGTTTAGCATAAAGCATGCAGTTTAAATGTAAGTACAGTTTAATTGTCAAAAACATTTCTTTTTTAAGCTATTCAGTTTAGTCAAACAATTCTGTTTAGCATAAGTATGCCATTAGTTCTATTTAACCTATAGATGGGGACCTATCAGGTGCTATCAAGTCAGACCAGAGTGGACCTGGGAACAATGGCAATGAAGAGGTGTTCCGTATCCCCAAAATCCCTAGCATTACTAGAACCTCACCACCATCAGACTATTTAGTGTCATATCCAGGACAATCATTGGGGTGGGGGAGGGTCTTACCCCTTGGCAAAGGTGCAGTCAGTGTATTCTACAGCCCCAGCCGACTGGGCAAATTTTCTAATAAGTAGCATTGTCTATAACATTCTCTAAATAGGCACTCATTATTTAACTTTAATCCCAGGGAGTTGATTCTCTCCATCATTAGATTTCACAATACTACTAAGTGTTGTAAAACTAAATTTTTAAGTCTCACCGTTTGATCTTTGACAAAAATTAATACAAATAAACTTACCATATTTATTCAGGTACACTATAAAACTTTATATATCAAAAAATTATGTGAGGAGCTAGGGTGTGCATTATCATATTTACCAACCCCTCCGCTTGGGCAGGATATGAAACAAGGTCAATTTTTAAGCGGAGTTTAACAGGTTTCAATTCAGAGTTTTCCTTCTCCTAGGCTAGTTGCCTCACCAAGGCTGAAGAACCCAGTCTGCCCTACTATTTACCCATAGCTGGAGGGAGAATAATAAGATTCATACCTTTCCCACGGGTATTAGTGCTATGTGAAATGCAATCAGTCAGGTCCAGGATTTGAACTCGTGTCGCCGTATCCATTTCCTATGATGATAACCATTACACCACAGGCACTTCCATAGGGTGTGCATTATACACAAGATTTTTATGGTTTTGTTTATCGTTATCAGTATAATAAATACTTTTGTGATTTAGGGAAAAAAAAAAACTTCCCCTTACCACCACCCAGATATCCCAGTCCAGTGTTTACACTCATCTTAATATAACAATGGGTTACAAAAACAGAAAATCCACTATACAGAGAAAAGTTGATATATATATGATAGTCAAAATCCCACTTTATGGGAAGAAATTGAGTAACTTGAAAGTTTGTTTTGACAAACATGTTGAATAATATTATTCAAAATTATAAGATATTCAATTTGAAATTTTGATTTTAGCTTTTCAATATAACTTTTCAAAGCAATCAAACAAACATACAAAGAATTATACTTATTGAAAATCAAACCTCTTTATCAACACTTATTGCTTTTTACCAAGATAAAAAACAAATCATACAATAGAAGTGATTTAAGAAAATTAATCCCCCAACCCACCAAGTTATTCAACCCTTTGCACTTTTTAGTTATGAATTACTTACGCCAATGGCCCGGGAGACCTGGGTTCAATCTCCAGGTCGAGTCATACCAAAGACTCAAAAAATGGTACTTGATGCCTCCTTGCTTAACACTCAGCATTATAAGGTATGGATCAAGGGTAAAGTGGAGAAATCCAGGGAAAGGAGTAGCGCTCTCCCCTACACCTTGGTGTAGTAGCTATCGAAAAGGGAGCCTTCAGGTCACCCTCGACAATGTTCGCCGATTTGTGTTTTATTGTTAGTTTAAAAAAAGGATATATGTAGTATAAATTACAAGAATTTTAAAATTTTAATTTTTCAGCAAAATCAAAGATCCCACACTCATTTTTGACTACATACTATAATAGAAACAGGCTGGTCAACTGCAAGCTACAATAAAAACAAAAAATTCTACACTTTAGAATCAAACTGGTTTTAGTCTTCGTTTTGCAGTAAAATATTTAAATGTTTCTTGGTCTTAGGATACTGAAGTTAAGATTTTTAAAACAAGTAAAAAAAAAAAAATAAATAAATAAATAAATAAAATAAGAAAAAAACTTAACAGAATAGGTTATATCCACAAGATAGATTCATGGAGAGTGAAATATTGAAATGTATTGTATAGTATAGGAAGCTAGAAAACCTTCAAAAGAAAAAGAGGAATAACAACAGCAATGCATCTCCCTTGCTTTGCACCACCACCCTTACCACCTCAATCATCATTGATTGAGATCGTTTTGTAACATTACGAGGTCAAAAATTCAGAATAAACAATCCAAAATATTACTGGAAACACAGCTTGGTGCTCTAAGTACTTTAGTCCATAACAGTATTACAAAGAACTGTTATTAAAAGATAGTTTTGTTTTGGTTCTCCATCAGACAACCCCCTTCCAATAATTTCAGCTATATAAATTGATCACTTCAAAAAGTTGAGAAACAAAAGATCTGTTCAATAGAATTGAAACTAATAAATCATGGGGTTTAGTCAAAAACAAAACTAAAAAAAAAAGATGATAGGAGAGAAAAACCCTGAGTCATCCATTGATGTTGTATAGATAATAGAGAAGAAAGAAGAAGAGGGGGAAAATAGTGTATGTGGGGGAGCATCTAAAGTAACCTTTCATAATTGATGAATTAATAATTTCTTTCTTAATAGCTGTCTGGATACTTCAGAGGCTTTCACCCAAATGTGTGCAGAGGGACATAACCTTTCTAAGTGCTCCATAGACACTTTTTATGCAATTACGTATATGAGTGTGTAGGGATGTATGTAAGGTTGAAGATATCACTCCATACATGCATACTATACATAGATAAATTTGAAATAAATATGCACACTGATACCAACAAGGGTCATACAGCAATAAGAATGACCCCACCCTCACCATATCACTAAAAAGACATTCTTTTTCTCACTGTCAAGTGTCCAAACATCTATAAGTGTACATCAGTTTAATAGGTTACTGTGTGTGTGTTTGTGTATACATTTTTTTGTTTAATGGAATATCAACCTTTGTGGGTTATTTAATGACAAAGCTATCTTTGTAGTAGAAGAGTAGTGTTTAAAACTTAGAGCTGAAGAATTGGAGAAGGGGTCGTACCTTTCCCTAGAGTATTAGTACAAAAGTGAATGCAATAGTGCAACTGGATGCCACAACCCAACACATTAGCCACTATGCTACGAGGACTAACCCTCCGACCCCCAAGCAGAAGAGTGTAAACTGAAGTGTTTGTATCTATTAAATGTTTTAATGTCTATCTGTAACCATTCCTTTATACTAATGGATTGGATATCAGAGTGGAATTAGTAAGTTTTAAGCTTTGACCATTAATGCTTTATCTCATGGTGTTATTTTGGCTAAAATTCGAAAAGAATAAATTAACAGAATTACTTGGCTGTAAGGTGATCAATTTATAGAAGTATACATGGTTATCATAAGTGGATTTGCTAACAAGAGTTCAAATTTTGGACAAGGCTACATAGATTTCAGTTCTAACTAATGCTTTTGAGTACATTAATTTTTTCTTTCTCTCACCAGCTATGCCACTCTGTTAAAGAGAGAGAGAGAGAGAGAGAGAGAGAGAGAGCGCTTTCCCCCAACAACGAAAAGGGTGTCATGGGGATGACATTAAACTCCATCTGAAGGTGTAATTTCTGGAGCTCTAGAAGTTTGGAGTACCTCTTTATTGCCATTACTGCCAGGTCCACTGAAAGACTGGTTAGGGTACCATCTATGGGTCAAGTTGATCTGTTTGAAAATTATTTTCATTAAATAAGAATACTTAAAACCATGTGCAAAAGAAATAAAACACACACAAAAAAATTAAAGATAAAAATGAATACATAAACTGGTACAACATGAGCACCTCACTTAAAAAAAATAAATTAACAGAATGTTTAAGTATTAGGCACTCATCGTGCTTTACAAGAGAGTTACTAATGTGATCCATTAATGCAACTTCAAGATGCCTGATAGAAAAAAAACCCCAAAAAACTCAAAATGAATGGCAAGAGGCCATCTTTTCACTAAAGATTAACACATAGTACTGAAAATTAGTATCTAAAAGACTAAAACTTACTAATTCCATTCTCTGATATCCATTAGACTATCATACAAAAATAAAGAAATAGTTTCATATTTTCAATATATTCAATATTGAAATATTCAATACTTGTGTATGCATACCTCAAACGTTTTTCCATATATACTCAAGTCATTCAAGGAATAAAGGGAATTTTTGGGGAAAAAAAAACAACAAAAAAACAATTTTTTTCTCTCCATAAATGTAAGTTCTGCATTATTTGGATTTGTTTTATAGCAAATGTCATTTTAACTAGAAAAATTTATTTTGAGGCTATTCAACATGCCAGCAAATCGAAACAAGTGCTTCAGGCTTGAACAGAGGTCTGTCATCAAACTTTTGGTGACTGAGAAATGAAAACAATTTGAAATTTACTCAAGAAAGTAATATGCATGGAGAAGCATGTTTTAGTATTCAAGTAAAAAAAAAAAAAAAAATTTATTTATTCATTTATTTATTATAAAAATGGGCAAAATATGAATTTACCACTACAAGCCTAAATCGAAAAGAGTTCATAGAGAGGAAATACACAGACTCTCCAGCAAAGCAAAGCTTCCAAGCACAATAGCCTATAAAGAAGGTCATGCAGACAATCTTCTGGGATATTACTAATTTCCTTGAAAGATGCAGCTGTAAACAGTGCTTCCTAATTGCTAAATCCTCAAGTAATATTTCACCTTATTTATTGAATAACCTTATATAAAAAGACACACTGCTTACATACATTACTGATATTGCTTCTATTTAAGAATAAAGTTGGTTGGTGTCTTATGGCATATAAACCCTTGAGGATTATTTAATACCATTTGTAACTTTCTGTACACAACTTTTGAAAAAGAGAGCTCATTTGTTTGCACATGGTTTGAAGTATTTGTATCTAACACGAATAATTCTATTTCATATTAACCATTTGTTTGCACACATTTACATGGTTTTGGTCGGTTGTTTGGGTTTTATGGCATACCAACCCTTGTAGGTTACTTAATGCCAAATTCTGTTCTTATATAAGTAAACCTAAAATTTCTCGACAAATACTTTGTACATAACATTTTAAATCAGCAAGAGCTCATTTGTTTGCACCCAATCAAATAGTTTCAAATACTTTTAACAACCAATTCAATTTAACATCAGCCATTTGTTTGCAGATAGTTAAATAGTTATTGTTCGAAAGTTTTAGTTTTGTCATATTAAACATTGTATACATTTGTTCATTTGGATTTTATGGCATATCAACCTTTATAGGTTATTTAATGCCAAATCTATTTTTATACAAACATTTCTATTTCAAACAATTCAGTTAAGCCTAAGTTCAGTTTCAATGTCAAAAACTGTTCTATTTCAAGCAATTCAGTTTAGCATAACAGTTTAGTTCTATTTGATCCATGGGTAGAACCCTATCAGGTGATATCACTTCAGGCCAGAGTGGATCTGGGAGTGATGACAAAGGAGTACTCTGCATTCCCCAAAGCTCCAGCATTACTGGAACCTCATCATGAGATTGTTTAGTGTCATATACAGGACACTCATTAGAAGGGGGGATCTTACCCCTCTGTAGAGATGCAGTTGGTGTATTCTACAGCCCCAGTCAACTAGACAAAAACATGATTTTAAGTATTCTTAATTCTATTACTCAAGTATTCCTATGTAATATAAATAATTTCCTCACTGCTGTACTGTTTCAAATAATTGATAATAATAATCATCCTTAGTAAATGACTGAAAAGTTCTATTTGATTCATAGAGAGGACCATAATAGATACTAATTTGGGTCAGAGTGAACATGGGAATAATGGCAATGAAGGAGTACAACATATTCCCAAAAGCTCCAGAACTGGAGCCTCACCATCAGATCCAGTTTAGTATATGCCCAGGACAAAGATGGAATAAAGAATATTAAGAATTTTAAAAATTACATCAAGAATTTATGATTTGGAAAAAAAAAAAAAGAAAAAGTTCAGAACAGTCATCCAACAAAACTAGCTAATTGGTTTGGTTTCTTTTGTTTAATGGCATGCCAACCTTTGAGTTATTTAATGCTAAAGCCATCTTTATATGGTAGTGGTATTATCTAACTCACAGGTTAGGGGTGGGAATAAAGAGGTTCATACCTAGATAGAGTTTTTAGGATTTGTGCATATATATATATATATATATATATATATATATATATATATGTAGCTGGTATATTGAAAGAACAAAATTCAGATTAAATGCCACCCATTTCAACTTAAGAACAAGAAAGAGCAAGAGAGAAAATGACTTTCATTATGTTTAAAGCCAATGTACTAGCAATATTTGCTCTGAAACTGTATGATCCTTTGACAGCTTTTCAATAAGGTGTGTGGGGGGGGGGCGCTAAGATTATATGAATTACTCTGGTTGCTGAGGTTACAAGTTGTTTTTAAATAGCCTCTTTTCAGAGGCTGACCTCACTACAAAGCCACCATCTTTAGAATGGCTAATTGTTTAGGAGTGGTGAATTGCTTAGTAGTCAATATTGAACTTCAATCTATTATTGGTTTCAATTTCTAGCATTTGGGAGAACTTTTTCAAACTGCTGCCACATTGGAGACACCTGTGTGTGTGTGTATATATATATATATATATATATATATACACACACACACACACACACACACACACACACACACACACACACACACACACAAACAAGAGGAAGTCAAGGATAATAAAATAAAATTATCCTTGTATTGTCTTTGAATATTCATAAATTAAAAAAAAAAAAAAAGAAAAAAAAAAGAGACTTACCCGGTTACCTGGTTTAGTCAAAGAGACACTACACATGTAGCATGTTTGGACAGGAATAACTTGGAACCCATCCCTCTCCAGAATATTCATACAACTAAACCAAAATCAAATTCTAGGATTCATAAAAGAATACAATATGTATTTGTTTGACAAGTATTTGGACTAATCAAATGTGGCACACGTTAGGTTTAGTTATTTGGTTTAATAGCATATCATCCCTTGATGGTTATTTAATGCCAAATTTTGTTTGTGCATGTGATATCTAAGGGAATAGTTTATAGGTAATTGTTTTTAAAAACACAAAAGAGCTCATTTGTTTGCACACAGTTGAATGGTTTCAAGTATGGTTAATGATTAAATTGTTCTATTTGACCCATAGATGGAACCTTAGCAGGTACTACCACTCTGGGGTCAGAGTGTATCTGGGAGTAATGCCAATAAATATTCCACACTCCAAGAAGCTTCAAGATTGGAGCCTCACTATCAGATGGTTTAGTGCTATATCCAGGACACTCATTTGGAGAAGGGTATTTTACGCTTCAACAGAGATGAAGTTGGTATATTCTACAGCCTCAGACGTCACATGTTAAGATTCATGGAAAATTTTGATTGATTTTAATAGCATGTCAACCTGTTTAGGATTATTTTATGCCTGAAGGTTAGAAAATTGTATTCATTGTACAGTTATATTTTTGAAAAAGATTTGGTTTCTTTGTTTTAATAGCATAGCAACCTTCATGGATTATTTAATACCAAAGCCATTCTTGTAGAACAGTATCTGTACTACTTAACACATAGCAAGATGGTTTGGTTTCTTTGTTTAATTGCATATCAACCTCTGTAGGTTATTTAATGCCAAAGCCATTCTCATAGAAGAACAATAGTGGTACTATTTAACCCATAGCTAGGAGGATAAGGGGGTTCATACCATTCCCAAGGGTATTTGCCTGAAAGTGAACGTAATAGCGTGACTGGAACATAGCAAGAGCATAAGAAGGTAGGAAGGTAGAATAAATATATTTCAACTAAAATAACCGAGATGAAGACATTTGTGTGTAATGAGGATTGAATATTTAAAGGGAAAAGAAAAAATGTAAAAGAAAAAAAATACTCAAAATTAATTATGATTGATAATACTTCTCAAGGAGGAGGGGAAAGAAAAATTCTATCCATGTAGTCTCAATCAACTTATATAATTTGAGTTTCCGCTCTTAATTATAAAAAGCAATTAAAAAATAAAAGATGAAAGAAAATACTAGTCAGAATTAATGATTAAAAATTAAATAAATTTTTTTAAAAAAATGCTATAAAAACTAGCAGTGTAAATAAACAAAAAATATAACATGACAAAATAAAGGTTTACAGATATGATTTAAGTTTCTGCAATATTAACCCTTTTTTTTGCAAACAGATAAAAATGACAGTGTATACCATTTGCAACAAGAATGTTACTGTGACAACAAAAGGATTGATCCTATAACTTAGTAACTGGTATGAATAACTAAATCTTCCCTAAGGAAGCGAGAGGGGAAGAATACTTGAGTTGGAGTTTCCAAGTTTTCTATCATTATTGCCTCTGATATAACAGTTCTTTGTTATCATAAAAAAAAAGCTAAAATTAAAAGGGGAAAAGTATCCAAGTTGATAAATAATGAAGATTAGGTACATTAGTATTACAAAATAGATTACCAGGATCTATTTTTGACATGTTGTGTAACATTTAAATGAAGAGAATAGAAAAGTTCAACCATTATGATGGACAACAGCTGAATGGAGAGGAAGGGATTTTGGATGGTTTCAGTTGGGTTACTTAAACGTTTTAGAGTTAGAACAAGTCATTAAAAGAAAGTGGTTGAAAGCTCCATCTTGCTTTTAGTGATTCCCTCATTTAGACTGAGCAGGTTGTCCATAGTCAAGGGCGACCTGAAGGTTCCCTTTTCAATAACTATTACACTGAGATGTAGGGAAGAGTGCTACTCCTTTTTTGGGGATTGCTCCACTTTATCCTTGATCCGTACCTTATAATGCTGAGTGTTAAGCAAGGAGATATCAAGTACCATTTTTTGAGTCTTTGGTATGACTCGACCTGGGATTGAACCCTGGTCTCCTGGGCCATAAAAGTCAACAAATAAATGTAAAATGTTCAAATGAAGTAGGAAGCATTGTCATTCCTCATCAACAAATAAGAAACCAAAAAAGAAAAAAAATGTAACATGAAAGAGACATATCTAAGCAATTGAGGCAACAAGAAGACTGGCTGGAGAAGAGAAGTGAAGAGAGTTGAGGAGATGGGAGCTGACCAATCATACAGCTAAGAAAAATCAGAGTGAGAGGAATAACAACATTAGATTTGGTTGCTAACCACTACTATACAAAAGCTAATTATAATTGTTGGACAACCGACTTTAGTAAAAGCCTTATTCATGGTGCACAGAGAAAAAAGAAAGAACCTATTCTCAAGTCAGAAACAACCCCCCACCACCACGTTAATAGACAAATATATAAAAAATCAGCAGAAAGCTTCATGGACTAACCAAGATATACTCATGGAATATGATCAAATGGGGTTTATTTTTTCAACATAATCCTGTATGTTTGATACTTCTGCAATCAGTGTCGCAGTGATTCGATCCCATTTGGTAAAAAAACCACAACCACAGATATGTCAGCTCTTTTCAGATTACCCTTATTTTCAACAGTTTGCTATTCGCTGATAATCAGAAACAATTTGCTTTTCTACTATATAGACAAATAGTTATAAGTGAAACAAGACTAACTTTCTGTTAAGTTATATAAACAGAAAATATAGAAAGTTTGTTTAAAAACTATGAAGGCAGTAGCCGTAATTACCATCAAAAATCAAAGAAACCAGATTTTTGTTCCAAATCAAGTCCCTTTGGCATTCAACACATTTATTCCAGCAAGTTTTCAGTTAATCAAAGTATCTCTAAAAAACCTTTACTTAGAACCTGAATGACCAATATTTGTGCCTGTACCAAGAAGTCAGAATACTGGCCAAAGCTGCCCAATTTCTACAGGACAACATTTCATAGGTAAAAAGAATCTGTCATTCAACAGCCAATGCATTTTCAGACAGATTTGGTTTCTTTGTTTTTATCAACACTTATGGGTTATTTAATGCCAAAGCCATTCTTATAAAAGAACAATACTGATACAATTTAACCCATAGCTGGATGTATAAAAAGAATGTGTTTCCTAAAGGAAAAGGTTTTCAGACAGAAGTACACAGACCCTCCTCAACTAATGACAATATTGGAGAGTCAGCATTGTAAGAGTTACAAAGGTATAAAGCTTTGCTATTGTATTCCTTAAATGTTATTCACATCCTCAAATCTCTCAATTAAATTCAGAAAACAAGAAAAAGTTACCAGAGCTAAATTTGGTGAGTTTAGAGGGTGTTGTGGAGGCACAATCTTGGTGATCAGAAAATATTGAGAAGTGGTACCAATTTATCTAAACATTGTTGCCAATATAAGTCACTAAATTTTGAGAGACAGACAGACAGACAGTTATTTTCTATATTTTTGATCACTTTTATATAGAATATAAAAGCAAACAAAACTAGCCTTTTTTTGTTTTGTTTTGTTAAATAGAAAATATATAGTTAAATGTCAACATAAATTTATATCTTGCTGCTTATGCATGAGAAGAAAAAAATCTAAAGCAGGTTATAAACATTAAGATTTTAAGCCTTGACACCTTTTAGCCATTAGCCTTTTAGATGACTTTATTATTTTTCATTTTATTCCATGCTACAAAGATCATAGGTTGTTTGGACAATAGTATTTTGTATACATCAATTTCTCCATTGCAACAGATTCTGGCTGGTGATAAAATTTGTTTAAACAAACCCACTGGGTGGGTGTGTATGTATCTGTATAAAATATCCAGAGGAGTTGGGAATGATTCAAACTGAGAAAATATAAGAGGATTCTTATAAATCTCCAGGAGTGCTCAATCTATGATTATTAATATATAAATATCAAACAGTGCAAAGTCATAATTGGAAGAAAAACTCAGTCATTTTTGCCTATAATAAATTTATTTCAGCTGGCCACTTGATATGAGCGACTAACCTCTTCAGATGGTCATCTATGAAGTAGAAAAACAAATTGTTTCTTCCAATTTTATTTTGTTCACCAAAGGCCCAGGAGACCAGAGTTCAATCCCAGGTCGAGTCATACCAAAAATTTTCTAAATGGTACTTGATGCCTCCTTCTCAACACTCAGCATTATATGGCATGGATCAAGGGTAAAGTGGAGTAAGGAGCAGTGCCCTTCCCTACACCAAGGTGTAGTAGCTATTGAAAAAGGAGACTCCGGGTCCCCTTCGACCATGGTTGCCAACTTTACTTATATTTTAGTCATTTGAAGTTATGGTGTATTGGGTGTAATCATAGGAAATTAACATAACAATCCAAGTTCCAATCCTGGATGAGGCTGTTTGTATTTCAGTGTTAATACCCTCGGGAAAGGTATGTATCCAACTATTCTCACTTAAAAGCTTCCTTCTAGAAGGAAGAGGACTTATTAGTTTAAGTGAGTGCAGAGGCTGTTGCACTAGCAAAATCCTGTGTTTCATACTTAGAGAGAGAACTCAACTCGTAATGATGAATAAATCTGCAAAGTAAGTTTACTAATCATTGTACTATGAACCAACTATTCCAACACATATCTATAAATTTTAGTGTATATGTAATTGCAACCCAGCAAAATCAACAGTTATTAATTTTATTAGAGCAATAGATTTAAAATTGCTTGAAGTATTTCTTAGTTTAATTTGCAACTCAGTAATTTTACATTCACTCTGAACATTAAATTTTAATCATCCAAATTCTTTATATATTGAAGATAACTACAAAATCCAAATTAGAATGCTTTATTTCTTCCTAAATAGATTTTGATTTTAAACCAACATCTTTTTCCAAATATCCATGTATTTCTCATATCTAACACCTAACAAATACTGCATGTCACAGGAAGATTTTTATACCCTAGAGAATACATTTCAAACCAATTTGTGAAAAGATGGGGTTGGGGGTCTACATTCACAATAAATTAAAAAGAAAATTTTTTAAATCATCCAAATTCTACAATAGTGATAACTATGAGATGCTAATGAGAATCTTTCACTTCTTCCTACTTAGAACCATTAATATTATCATAGACCGCTGTTGCAAGAGAAACCCAAGAAGTTCATGGTGCACCTAGTGTTATATAAAAAGGCGTTTTATGATATCACTATATTATAGCCATGTAACTTCAAAACTACTGATAAGAGGCTTTAATATGAAAGACCACAAATTATTGTAATCTTTAGAGAGAGGCTTCCAAATGCCTTAGAAGTTCCTGGAATCACAAGAGACTGAAAAGTTTAACTCTGGCACTTGCTCTTTTGTCATTGATTACAAACCTTTTTATGCCAGATGAAGAGATATTCTTAGACACACCCTTATAAGGGGGTTTCAGTTTTGAATAGAGGAAACCCTATCCCGAGTCAGAGGCTTGACCTGAGCACCTATCAAAGTCATGTAACAGCCATTTTAGAAATTGCTATGTCTTTTCTCCTTTGTAAACAGAGACCAGCAAATGGCCATCAACCCTTATGAGAACAGTCTGTGGCGCACTTTGAGATATTATGCAAAGGTCAGTTGCCGTAAAAGGAAGAGACAGACAGGAAATAGTTATCAAAAGTAGACTAATACTTCAGTCAGGAATATATTTACAAGAGGGAGAGTACTTAGTAAGCCTGTTAAATGTATTGGGACTAGAAGAGGGGTTGAAGGCTACTTTTTGGGTGGGGTACAGCAATAAGCCCCTTATTTAGAAACATTTAGAAGTGATGTATAAATATTTTAAGACGTTTACAAAATTAAATGTTCCATCTTCAAGTCAAAGTAAACATCAAGAGAAATAAGGGTCATTTTTTTTTAAATGAAGTCTACAACATTTGCTTATATATAAAACACTTTACCACCTTTCTGGATTTTTGTTTTTTTAAAGGGATGTGTGAATTTGTAATTCGGATATAGTTCATTTTGTTTTTTGTAAATTTACGCAGAAGATTACCATATAAATCCTGACCATTCTTAACTTCATAGATCTGGTATTAATACTCAGCTGTAGCTAAGAGATCGGTTCTTTCTTTGGTAGAAAGATATGAACCAAAGGAAGAATTAAAATTCTCATGCTAGTACAATAACTGAATATCTAATAATGTATATATTTGCCAGCCATCTTTTGGTTAAAAGATCACAGACAAGGTTTGTTGCAATTTCTTTTATTGATTTTCTGCTATCTTCACAGAATATTAATGTCTACGTTTGTATAGATATTACCCTTAATTCTCTTTCCTAGTGCTTTCGTGCTATGCCAGCAGAACTTAAAATACACTAACTGCATCCCCTGCAGAGGATTAAAACTCAACCCCAAACAAAAATGAGGGTGTCCTGGGTATGATATCAAATTGCATCTGATACACTTGTGAAGAAAAATTTCTCTAACTTTTGTCTTGCATACTATATATATATATATATATATATATATATATATATATATATATATGTGTGTGTGTGTGTGTGTGTGTGTGTTTGAGAGACATGGCATTAAATGACTCATAAGAGTTGATATCCCATTGAACAAAATGGCCAAATTCTAGTGCCTTCGACTCTAAGATGCTTTTGGTGTGTAATTTTTTTCCCCTATGGCACCCCACCATAGCAGTTAAAAAAGATATTTTCGTTTAAATCCTTCAAATTTCCAATATAATGGAAATGACTATTGAATGCTAATTAGTAAGAATCCTTCATTCCTTTCTAAACAGAAACATCAATATATGGTTTTTGTCTAGTGCCTTTAACTAAGATGTATTTGAATGTAAAGTTTGATTCTTTTTTCAATGCCCCCACCCCCAGCAGTTTAAATCCTCCAAATTTTCAATATAATGGAAATAACTTTTGAATAGTTCAGGCTCACAAGTTATTTAGTTATGTTCAATAAACAAAGAACCACTGGATGAAGCTGTTTACATTTCATGTTGGGGGGAAAAAATCCATCTTTCTCTAAGCTATGAATAAATTGTAAAGCAGAGTGGGTTCTTTAGCCTTGGAATGGAATTCACACTAGAATTCTCCCATGACTTGTTTGGTCATATCAGGTTACTACTCATGGAGCAAGTCTTAAAGAGGAAGAATTTGGCAGAGTCCATCCTTCTCCAGGTCTACAGCTGGTTTAAATTTAAAGTTTTCTTTCTAGATCAGTTATTATACTTACGTTAAAAAATCCAGTCTGCCATATTTACCCATAGCTGGAAGAAGAATAGGTAGATTCATACCTTTCCAAAGGGGGTATTAGCACTATGTGAAATGCAAACAGCTTCATTTAGGATTTGAAGCCAACTTCCTATGCCAATAACCATTAGGCCACAAGAAGGCAAAGTGAATTCCAACTAGCTTTACTCTGCTTCAAAATCGACCTCATGACAGAACGGTTGGGGAATATGCATACAATAAAGAAGTTATTGAAACAGCTGATAAAGGGAATAACTCAGTTTTTGTGTAATTAAATTTTAAACTACTTAACCAAAACCTTTCCATTTGATCTGACCAGGAAGTTTTCTAAAACCCAGTTAAATAAAAATTGCAGCCGTAGCACATAAAATTCAATGACTCATGATCTAAAGCCATGAAGTTGGAAATACATTATCCTTAATCAAATCAGAAAAGATTCTTTGATTCAACAATAGGGTCATAAGTTCAAGGTTAAGTGATATAAACAAATGTCCTTTATGAGATTAGTCAATTTGACAACTAATTGGTCTGATTTACGTAATATAAATCAAAGTTAGGAGGTACTTGTGGTATAATGGTTATTATAGGAAATGACTACAGTAATCAGAGTTCAAAACCTGGATGAGGCTGTTTGCCTTTCACATGGCACTAATACCCTTAGGAAAGGGTATGAACCCAACTATTCTAACCCCAGTTATGGATAAATAGTAAGAAAGACTTGGCCCTTTAATCTTGCCATGGCAACCAATTTAGGAGAAAGAAATCAATCTCTAACCAATAGATCTGGTGTCACATCCTGTTTGTAGTGGAAGGGGGGAGTAATAATACCAGCAAAGCACTATTTAACCCAACACTCATGAATAATTCAAAGAGAATTTTAAAACATCTTTTTTTACAATTAGCATTGATACCCTCCAAAATTAATGAAGGCACAATTTAAATGATGCCCAATACATCGTGATCAATGAGTAGATTGCACATCATTTGTTTGAAGATGTTAGCCTATCATCTGAGTAAGGTATTTATGTCATAAGGGTTCATGCATATGATGCAAGGTACAGGAACTTATTGTATACATACCATATATTTAGTTTGTCCCCCACTCCTAAAGTACAGGTAACTCATTTTGAGCTGGTCATTTTAAATTGAGTTTGCAAGCTGAAAGTGTAGTTACACCTGAAATACCTTATACATAAATGAGACAATAGTGCCAAGTGAGTTAAACATTGATAATATTGCTCGTGGTGTAATGGTTATCGTCGTAGGAAATGGATACAGCGACACGAGTTCAAATCCTGGACAAGACTGATTGCATTTCACATTGCACCAATACCCTTGGGAAAGGTATGAATCCAATTATTCTCCCTCCAGCTATGGGTAAATAGTAGGACAGACTGGGTTCTTCAGCCTTGGTGAGGCAACTAGTCTAGGAGAAGGAAAACTGAATTCAAACCTGTTAAACTCCGCTTAAAAATTGACCTTGTGTCATATCCTGCCCAAGCGGAGGGGTTGGTAAATATGATATTTATTACACTTGACAAACTAGAAATTTTTTCTGCAGTAAACAATTTTTAAAATATTAACAATTTTTCCAGGCATGTGAGGGAAAGAAAGTTCAGGAATGAGTTGTTTTTAATAAAAATAATGATAAATAAATAATGGTAGATGATAAGGAGAAGGGAGGTACCAAATGAAGACAAAATTAGAACACTCGGAGAAAAGGAAACCTACAAATACTTGGGGATACTGGAAGCTGGCACCAAGAGATAAAAGAAAATATTTCAGGAGAACCAGAAAGCTACTCAAGACATAACTACATAGCAGGAACCTTATCAAAGGAATAAATGTGACAATTATACCAATTGTAATTGATGCTCTTGATACAGTAACCAAAGGATTAATAAAGGGACTAGAGGACTTGGAAATAAGAGAATGAGTGGAGACCATCCAAACTACTGCATTATTAAGATTGATCAGAATACTGAGAAGAGTCCTGGAGACTTGCTGTCACTAAAACTCCAATGAAAGACCATCTGCTGCTGATGTGAAAAACTCAAGGAGTAAATAAAATGTTATATAGTATAACTGGTCTACATACTTTCTCCTTTTGAACTTGCAATTTCCCTCCTCAATCTTGTTCATAGGTTCTATTTATTTTCCCCACTTGAAAGATTGTAACATTCACATCAAACATTTCATAAATAATTTAATTGATTTTAATGAGATGTTAACTTGTCTAGAATTAATTTATGTTTAGAGGTTAGAGAATTGCATTCATTATAAATTTACATTTTTGTATAATTGTTTAACCCTTTCAGTCCATTACACCAGTATATTAGCTGTACTTTGGTTTTCCCCTCTCTTCACTGGTTTAGCAATGGAGAATATCAAGCTCAAACAGCAGCGAGTAAATTTAAGCTCAGCAGCTCAGGGCTCAATGAGTTAAGGGTTTTTTTTGTTTTCTACAGTTACAAGATATCAAGTATTCCTATTTAATACAAATAATTTGCAGTTATTAGGTTTCAAGTATTCCTATCAAATACTAATAATCATATGGTTTTAAGTAATTCTTTCTAATTGTCATTTCTTAGAACAGTTATGATTTCAAGATATCAACAATATCCAGGACACCCTTTTGAGGAGAAGTGCCTTACCCCCTCCACAAGAGATTACATATTTTAAGCCTTATTAACAGAGTAAATAAATAATTTGATTATAAAGGTTTTATTATTTCTTATAATGCTATCAGAAAGTCGCTATTAGATTATATCCCATAATTAATATCTGTTATTTATATCTTAAAAAAAAAAAAAAAAAAAAAAAAAAAAAAAAAAGAAATTTCACTAAGTTTTAATTTTTTCTTTCTTTTTTTAACTATCACTTTTGTTGGCTCGTGGCCAAGCCAGATTGAAATTCGCAGCATTGAACTGGCACAGTACTTAGATCAGTTGTAGATGCAGGGGAGCCTTTTTGACTGTCCCACCAAAGACTTCAATGTTTTACAGAAAAGATCTTTTTACCAGAGGAGAGAGAGAGAGAACACACATTTGTGCATAGTGTTCTGTAGTGAAAATGATTGAGGTATCCTCAGATGTTAAATTACCATGAATTTTGTTTTTGGTATGATCACCAATCTGATGTCTTGTGGCTCACTTCTCAAAAAAGATTACCTATGCCTAACTTAGATGAATGACTGCTTAAGAACACTAGGTATTATAAACAGCTTGAAGTCTTGTGCAAGACTAAGCAAAATTTAGTAAATAAACATTCACACCCTACCCTCAGAGACATGCAGACACACTGTAGCAAAGTTACTGAAAAATTTCTCCATTGAAATGAATAGGTACCCCTTGCCCCTCTTCTTATAGTGGTATTTTTATTATGATTGATTTTAACCTATCTCAGGTTATTTTATGTCTAAAGTAATCTTATTCATTGTACATTTATACTTACATTTCATGTAGTTTCTTAGCCATTTTTATTTTAAACTTATCTGAAGTATTCCTATCAAAACAAATAAATGATTTCATGTAATTATTTCTATCAAACAATAATCCTTTACTATAGCTTTAAATAACATTTCCTGATATGGTTTATAGCTATATGGTTTCAAGTATTCCTATCTAATACTAATAATTTTTAAACAGATCCATTTGATGCATAGATAGGATCCTACTGGGTACTACATTGGATCAGAGTGAACCTGGGAGTAATAGCATTGAAGAGGTACACTACACTCTAGAACTAAAGTCTTACAGTCAATTACATAGGACATCCTTTTTGAGGAGGTTCTTACTTCTCTGCAGGGGGATACAGTCAGCATATTCTAAACCTCAAAAAACAGGGCAGTGTAGTAAACTTGCTGAAAATTTTTAAGCGGGGACAAGGGCCTGCTAAAAAAAAAATGCATAATTACATTGTTACGTTACAATATCATGTTACATTAATATTGTTACATTGTGATGTTACAATAAGGATGACATACAACAATTTAAAAAAATACAAGCATTTAAGTGTTCAAATTGCGTATTATCTATACATTCCCGTATTCATGTTTCTATTCTTAAATACTATACCTACCTTATATACTCATCTATCAAAACTTTCTGAGACCTAAATTTTGGCTTAATATTAAAGGAGGGTTACACCATACACAAGATACAAACTGTAAATAGTTGACAAAGGTTAGGCCAACTAGTACACCTACAATTTCTAGTGGTAAAAAGTCAAATAATCTTGGATTGTATCAAATGATACTAGTGTGTGTGTGTGTATATATATGTCATCCACAGACAGACTGTTTCGTTCTATCAGAACTCTTTAGTGTGGCTAGACACGCAGGACGCTCGAAGCCGGGATCGAAACCCGTCCAACTTTACGTTAGACTGAGTGATTCTTGTACTTGAATTCCTGCTTTGATCCCGAGCGTCCTGCGTGTCTAGCCACACTAAAGAGTTCTGATAGAACGAAACAGTCTGTCTGTGGATGAATATATATATATGGTAAGTGCAGGAATTCAAGTACAAGAACCACTGTGGAAAGAGGTAAATTTTTATCAAGTTTTAATTTAAACAATTTTTTTTTTTCATCTTTTACATTGTAGGTATGGAGACCAGAAGAGTAAGGATACTAACATCAGGATAGGTTTTTAACCCTATGAATACACAGAGGAGGGTCAATACTCTTTCATGGTAATCAAATGAAATTAATGAGCAAGAGATTTGTTTCAGGCCCTCAACCCTAGTAACTATTCACCAACCCCTCTGCTCAGGCAGGATATGAAACAAGGTCAATTTTTAAACGGAGTTTATCAGGTTTGAATTCAGAATTTTCCTTCTCCTAGACTAGTTGCCTCAACCCAGTCTGTCCTATTTACCCATGGCTGGAGGGAGAATAATTGGATTCATACATTTCCCAAGGGTATTAGTGCTATGTGAAATGCAATCATTCTAGTCCAGGATTTGAACTTGAGTCTCCATGTCCATTTCCTACAACGATAACCATTACATCACAGGCACCTCAACCCTAGTAACATTTGAAAATTTTTTTTGGTTTCTTGGCATATCAACAATTATGGGTTATTTAATGCCAAATCTATCCTTGTAGAACAGTCGAGTAACCCAGTACTGTTTCGAATTTTTATTGAGGGCTGTAAGAGATCCTATTTGAATAAAACTCATGGGTATACACCTGTTTTATATCTATAAACTATAGAAGGCTCATTCTTCTACACATATTGTACAAATTTATGGAGGTATTTGCAGTTTAATGATCACCACTATCATAGGGAATTGACACAAGATCAAATACTAGACGAGACTGCCTACATGTATGAACCTAATTATTCTCCCTCTAAATATGGATAAATAGTAGGTCAGACTGGTTCTTCAGCTTTGGTATGGCAACTGGTCTAGATGGAAAACTGAATTTAAATTTGTTAAACTGCTTAAAGTTGACCTTGTGGCAGGGTGTGTGTGTGTGTGTATATATATATATATATATATATATATATATATATATAGATAGATAGACACACACACACACACATTAAGAAAAAAACAGAAACTGGTCACAGGATTTATTATCATCCATAAGATCTGAAGGAAGTCCTGTTAATTTTTTTTCGTGCTTTTTGATTTTTCAAAAACACATAACAGGATGGAAAAAAAATTTATAATCCTAATGTGACCGGTTTGTGTTTTTTTCTTAATGAAATTATTGCTCTGTAATGTCTGCTACATTGAGCTCTTTACCAGAAAAATTTAAATGTTCACTCTTGAATAGTTTTCTTGTCCTGATGGAATTACTCCCAACTCCAGTTTAACTGGACCAAATAATACTTTATATATATATATATATATAATTTACTGCACCCAATATTACAAATAGGATTTCTGGGTCTTTTTTTTTTTTAAGGGTTACCAGCATATTCAAAAGATTCACAGTAAAGATAAGAGATACATATATCACAGAGTTTCAGAGTAGAATACTAAGTGTTAGCCTTAACAGCTCTTGGAAGATCATACATCATCAGTGGACTGGTGCTAGATTGACAACACACCATCGGTTGGATGCTGCTTGCAAGACTGATAGATTGCAAACACTTCAAATTGACATTTTCAAACATAGGTTGAGCAGTGGCTGGGTAGTGACCTTCTCTGTAGACAATTAGTCCCCACCCAGGACCTCCCACCAATCCCACCCCCAACTAACCCTTACCACAATGGAGATCTCTTTTAGACAAAAAGGTCACTTGTCCAATCTATCAAACTAGCTTGACTTGGAAAGAAGAGGAGAGCAACACAATTTGAGCATGTAAGAAACAGCATGTCCTAGTGCTTTTTTCTTTTTTAAAAACATAATCAAGAGATTATATATATATATATATATATATATATATATATATATATATATATATATATATATATATATATAGTCATCCACAGACAGATCTGTTTCGTTTTATCAGAACTCATCAGTGTGGCTAGACAGTATCTCCCCGTAGCTGGGATCGAAACCCGGTTGACTCAAACGCCAAGCCAAAGCTTCTAACCATTTAGCTACGAGGAGATATTAGCTACGAAGTACATTTTAAACGGTTA
>CAUZXS010004386.1:172500-187209 GCA_963585895.1 Sepioteuthis lessoniana | reverse complement strand
GCCCCGTTTACAATCTGGGCGATTGCGATATCTCTGAGCGACACGTCCGCTCCGCACGCGCGAACACCTGTGTTAATGTTGCACCTAAGTAACCCATGCTCTGAGCCGAAATGTTCTCAGCCTAACTAAACCCAAAGGCATAAAACGAAATCCCTCGGCTATTATATTACAATTCTTTTGTACACATTTAAATGGATATACATATGATTTGTAAGTGAATAATTGTCGGTGGTTTGATTTTAACATGAAAACTAATTAGATTGCACACGGGTATTGTTATTGTTTATAGCATGTAAATCTTAGTTGGTTCATTTAACGTCAAATCCTGTTTATACGAATATAAGTATATATGATTTGTAAGCCAGTTGATTGGTTGGGTTGGGTTTTATGGCATATCAACCATTGTAGGTTAGTTAATACCAAATCCAGTTTAAACATATATATTAAATATATACGATTTTGTTGGGTTAGGCTTTATGGGATATCAACCATTGTAGGTTATTTAATGTCAAATCCTCTTTATACATATATATTAAATATATATGATTTGGTTGGGTTGGGTTTTATGGCATATCTACCATTGTAGGTTATTTAATGTTAAATCCTCTTTATACACATATATATTAAATATATATGATTTGGTTGGGTTGGGTTTTATGGCATATAAACCATTGTTGATTATTTAATGTCAAATCCTGTTTATACATATAGATCAAATATATACGATTTGTAAAACATTTTGTCGATAAAAATTTTAAACAAGCCAGAGTTCATTTTTTGCTCTGAGTTAAATGGTTTAATAGATTACTATGTACTACCAACAATTCAACTAAACATCAGTCAGGGTGGTGTCCTCGTGGTGTAATGGTTAAAGCACCGGACTGCGGAATCGTACTAAGCGATTTCGAACTCCAGTTGCGCTCTCTCCTTCACTTACGGACAAATACGCTTGGGAAAGGTATGAACCTCGGTATTAGTTAAATAGTACCACAACTGTTCTTCTAGAAGGTTGGCTTGGCTTTGGCATTACATAACTCCCGAAGATTGATATGCCATTAAACAAAGAAACTAAACCAAACAAACATCAGTCATTTGTTTGCACTCTTTTTAAATCGCCTATAAATTATTAAATAGTTCTATTTGATCATAGACAGGACCCTATTGGGTGCTAACACGCCAAGCCAGAGTGGACCTGGGAGTAATGGTAATGAATGGGTACTTCACATTCCTCAAACTTCACATTCCTCCGGGGGTGTCTTCGTGGTGTAATGGTTAAAGCGATGGACTGCGGAATCGTAGTACGGGAGTTCGTACTCCAGTCGTGCTATTACGTTCACTTTCGGGCAAATACCCTTGGGAAAGGAACGAACCCCCTTATCCTCCCAGCTATGGGTTAAATAGTACCACTACTGTTCTTCTATGAGAATGGGTTTGGCATTAAATAACCTGCAAAGGTTGATATGCCATTAAACAATGAAACCAAACCAAAAACATCACATTCCTCACCATTAGATTATTTAATGTCATATCCGAGACACTTGTTGGCGCAGGGGGTCTTACCCCTCTGCACCAACAGATTCTACAGATCAAGCAGACTGGGCTGTTTCCCTGATCTTGTATAGAGTGAGTTAAGCCACAGTATATAACACCTTCTATTGGTTTTTCTAGTAGCTGATTAATTTTAACGGCATCTCAACTCGTCTAGGGTTACTTCTGTCTAGAGAGGTTTATGAACCATGTTTGTCGTACGTCCCTATTTAAATGTTGTTATTTTTTCTTGAGAGTTTTTCCCATCGAATACGAATAACTTTTAAACAGATACGTTTGACAGATATTAGCACTCCGATAGTTAAGTATAATATCCAGAACACCCATCTTTTAGGAGGGGGGGGTTCAAACCCTCATGTAGAGGATGCAGTCACTGTGTTTGGTTTGGTTATGATACATCAACCATTGTAGGTTATTTAATACCAAATCCTGTTGACACTCATATATTGAATATATATGTATGATTTGTACACACATTCTAGATAACATTCTTAAATGAGCCTGAGCTTTTTTTTGTACACCTTTTAATTGTTTTCAAGTATTGCTACATAACAGTTACAATTATAACACCAGTTCTTTCTATTTGACCCATAGATATGACCCTATCAGGTGCTACCACTCCGAGTCAAAGTGGACCTGGGAGCAATGGCAATCAAGAGGTACTCAACATTCCCCAAATCTCCTAAGCATTCCAAGATGGCTTAATGTCATATCCAGGACGTTAGTTGAAGAGGTCTTACCCTTCTTCAGAGATGCAGTCAGTGTATTCTACAGCCGTAGCCGACTTGGCTAGCAGTCAATGTATTCTTAACCACACCGACAGAATGGTGTTTTTCCCCTGTTGTTATTCTTGAAAATCAAAGTGCTTGACTTGCAAATATTTTTCAAAATTTCTTCATATTATTTAACTTAAGTGAAAATGCCACTCTTGTTAGCGTTCGTGGACAATCTAGCATACACGGATTTGGGGATCTTATCGAAAGTGATTAGATGCTATATTGATGAGAAAAAAAAAATCAACGTGTTATTTGTTTTTTTTTCTATATGGGCAGTAGATGTTATTTACAAGGTTAAAATATATTTCTAAGATGTTTACTATTCTCATGTTTGTCAGAATCTCAATTTGCAATTCATATTCTTTGAACAATTTTATTTTTTTCTGTCTGGTACAATCAACTGTCTGCTATTTTTTTCTTCTCAGCATTTGATACGATATCTCGTTATTGAATACGTATAAAAAAAACAAAAAACAAAAACAACTTAATTATTTCTAAAAAAAATAGTGATTATCGTTAGATAATTTTGACTGATAGAACTATGAAGATAAAAATTGGTCACACTTATTCTGAGACATATATACTCAGAGGTGTTCCTCAGAGACCAGTACTGGGACCTTACGTTATTTTTCATCTTCATAAGTAATTTACCTAATGATACGAGATGCATTCGATAAGTTTCCAGACATTTTTCGTATGGGCATTTAAAATTGTCATAGACTCTTGAGAATTCAGTATGTTATTGCTATACATCTTATGAGATGACTTACCAATGTTTATGGTTTCAGATTCAAATGAACAGCTACAGCAGCAATTGAAATACACCCTACTAAAGCCTGATTGTCACAGCTGGTGAAGTTCAAAAATTCAATCTGACACTTTAGAAGAACGATATCCAATAAAATTGTGTTTTAAACTTGGAAAAAATGCCACAGAAACGTATGGAATGCTTCAGACTGCTTTTCGACCATCTTGCATGAATCGAGCATCAGTTTTTGATTGGCATAAGAGATTCAAGGAAGGCAGGGAGTCTGTGAGGGATGATGAGAGCTGTGGGAGGAGTAAGGAAGTCAGTACACCAGAGTTGATTAACCATAGGGTTAGGGTTAGGGTTACTATGTTAAGGTTTTAAGGGAGTTCAGGAAGAGATTCCGTTGGAAGAGGCCAGTACTCTTCAAATCAGGTCAGTGGCATTTCCACCAGGACAACACACCAGTCCACAACTCCATTCTTGTCACAGACTATTTGACCAAGATGCGCACCAAGACAGTTCCTCAGCTTCCCTATTGTCCAGACCTTGCTCCCTGGGACTTTTGGTTATTCCCTAAGCTCAAGGAAAACCTTAGCGGCTGTCGTTATGAGACAATTGAGGAGATGAAAGAGGCTGTGACGAAGGTCATTGATATATTCGCACAAGAGAACTTTCATGGGGCCTTCGAGAAGTTGTTGGAACGGTACAACAAGTGCATTGCAGCCGGAGGAGATTAGTTCGAAGGGGACTAGAGGTTCATGTGTGTACTATCAATAAAAGTGCCCATACGAAAAAAGTCTGGAAACTTATCGTATACCCCTCGTATTTGTCCAGTTGGCTGGGGCTGTAGAATACACCGACTGCACTTCTGCAGAGGGGTAAGACCCCTCCAAACGAGTGTCCTGGATAAGACACTAAACAATCTAGTGGTGAAGTTCCAGTGATGCTGGAGCTTTGGGGAATTCAGAGCACCCCTTCATTGCCATTTCTCGTTGGTCCACTCTGGTTCGGAATGGTAGCACCTGAAAGGGTCCTATCAATGGGTTAAATAGAACTAAACAGCATACTTATACTCAAATGAATCGTCTGAATTAGAACTGTTTGACTAAATTGAATAGTTTAAAATAAAAATGTTTTTGACAATTAACTGTGTAACCAAAATCTGTACTGATACTAAACTGAATTACCTGAATTAGAACTGATTGAATAAACTGAATAGCTTGAAATAGAAATGTTTTTGACTATTAAACTGTGTCCTCATGCTAAACTGAATTATTTGAAATGGAATTGATTACTTGCATAAAAATGAATTTGGCTATGATACAAAGGTTGATATGCCATAAAAACCAAAAACCAACCAACCAACTAATCAACCAATCTATTTCAGTGTGTTTTTCCTTCTATAGTATCTTCGCTTGTTGTCTTAATTTATTTACCTGTACTTCCCGTCTAATTTCCCATCAAGGCTTTATATTTCTATTCAGGTTCCTTAGGAGCACACCGATTTTATCACAGACTAATTTTCTCCTTCCTGAATAGCTTGAAGTAGAAATGTTTCTGTCAATTAAACTGTGTACTCATGTTAAACTGAATTGTTTGAAATGGAATTGATTACTTGCATAAAAATGAATTTGGATATGATACAAAGGTTGATACGCCATAAAAACTAAAAACCAACCAACCAACCAACCAACCAACCAACCAATCAATCTATTTCAGTGTGTTTTTTCTTTCCATAGTATCTTCGCTTGTTATCTTAATTTATTTACCTGTACTTCCCGTCTAATTTCCCTTCAAGGCTTTGTATTTCTGTTCAGGTTCCTTAGGGGCACACCGATTTTATCACAGACTAATTTTCTCCTTCTTGAATAGCTTGAAATAGAAACGTTTCTGACCATTAAACTGTGTACTCATGCTAAACTGAATTGTTTGAAATACAATTGATTATTTGTATAAAAATGGATTTGGGGTTAAATAACCCACAAAGGTTATTTAACTATATATGCTATAAAATGCTATAAAACCCAACAAATGCTCTAAAACAAAGGTTACTTAACTATATATGCTATAAAATGCTATAAAACAAATGCTATAAAACAAAGGTTATTTAACTATATATGCTATAAAATGCTATAAAACCCAACAAATGCTATAAAACCCAACAAACCAAACCAAACCAAACCAAACCTAATGATATAAAATTAGAAATAGAACTATTAACTCATGATGTTAAACTACTTGTTAGATCATTGAAAAATGTTATATAGCAGCATAATGGGTGATGAGTAGATATAAGGAATGAAGAAGAAACCACAACACTTGATTATAAAGCTATAATTCTCACGCTGTTCTCGAAAGGGCTGAAAGCTTCTGTAAGTGTGTGAGAGACAGATGGAGACGAAGACAGACTGCCATATTAACCCTAATTTCATCTTTTGACCATACCACGCTGTGTTATCTTCAAAGCTCCACTTAGCACTTCTTCTGCTTCTCTGCCGGCGGGGGGGGGTACTCAACCAGAGGCTCGCTCTGGGCTGTTGCCTCTGCGGGGCGCCCAGCCACTCGCTGGTGCTCCAGTGACTTTCTTATAGCCACAAGCTGAGACTATCTCAAGACTGAGACAACCCGTATCTCACGTGGGTATCTTCATATATCATTTCATAACAACTACACATTTCCGTTCAACCACGTGACTACTCCCGCCAATTTTCACTGGTGTGTCCTTTGCAGAGAATCTCTGATTGACGGTTCGGTCAAGGGTCAGTATGCAAGAAAAAGAAATAACATTAGTGGGTCTAAAATTTTTTAGCATAAGTCATTTGTTTGCTCTCAGTTTAAATGTCAAAAAATTCTATTTCACCCATAGATAGGACCCTATTAGGTGCTACCACTCGGGATCAGAGTGGACTTGGGAGCAATAGCAATGAACTGGTACTCTGCATTCCCCAAAGCTCCAGCATTACCGGAGCTTCACCATCAGAACGTTTAATGTCATATCTAGGACACTTTTGGAAGTGGGGGGATCTTACCTCTCTGCAGAGATGCAGTCGGTATATTCTACCTCCCCAGCCGACTAGGCAAGAAGGACCAGTAAGTTTTAATTACAACAGTCATTGTGGAGGGAGGTCTTACCCATCTGCAGAGATGCAGTCGGTGTATTCTACAACCCCAGCCGCTTTGGCTGATAGATAGCTAGAGAGAGAGAGAGAGAGAGAGAGAGAGAGAGAGAGAGAGAGAGAGAGAGAGAGGGAGGGAGAGAGATTGGAGAAATTTGGATGAACTATTTTACTAGAAAGTAGGTAATCTTATTAAAACTTTGAATATAATTAATGGAATTTCTAATTATGGTGGACATTTTGTGAATAATTTTCCTCGAACTGGAAATAGATTTAAAAAACAAAGTCTATTAACCAATTGGATTTTTTTTACTAATATAGAAATATATTTTAAGAATAACTGAATGAATTACTTAACAGAATTTGATCTCTATATATATATTGTATTCATAGTGTATATGTTGTGTTCAAAGACTTTTTTCAGGTTGATGTGAGACGATAGAAAAAGGTGGGATGCTCAAGAGGCATAAAAGCAAACAAACAAGCAAGGGAGTAAGGAAATGGTTAAACCACTAGACTGCGGAATCGTAGTACGCGAGTTTGAACTCCAGTCGCGCTATTACTTTCACTTTCGAACAAATACCCTTGGGAAAGGTATGAACCCTCTTATCCTCCCATCTATGGGTTAAATAGTATCGCTACTGTCCTTATAAAGTAAGTAAGTAAAATTGGCGACCGTAGTCGAGAGTGACCCAAAGGCTTCCTTTGCGATAGCTACTACACCAAGGTGAAGAAGGACGCTTCTCCTTTCCCTGGATTGATCCACTTTACCCTTGATCCCTACCTTATAATGCTGAGTGTTAAGCAAGGAGGCATCAAGTACCACTTTTAAAGTCTTTGGTATGACTCAACCTAGGAGTGAACCCAGGTCTCTTGGGCCATTGGTGAACACTCTAACCATCATGCCAATGTCTGATATCAAGAGTAAAGTAGAGCAATCCAGGGAAAGGAGTAGCTCCGTCATTATAGTAGCTATTCAAAAAGGGAGCCTTCTGGTTGCCCTCGACTACGGTCGCCAACTTTACACTGTCCTTATACAAACATAAATTTGGCATTAAATAACCCATGACGGTTGTTATGCCATTAAAATATCAACCGAACAAACAATCAAGTAAACTAACAAATAAATCTGATGACCTGGCTATGACAAAAACTTTATCAAATTGATGTGTAATATTGAAACTGGTGGGCTTCAGTTCTTGAATTATGAGGAACATGGATTACCACTTCATTGACATTACACCCACGTTCTCTCTGACCCGGAATGGTGGTATTAGTCAGTGTTCCATGTATTGGTCGAATAGTTCTGTCTAAATTTTTTCGGAAATTATTACTATCTGATTGGAATATCTGAAACTGTATAGCTGTGTGCAAACAATTGAGTTTTCTCATTTCACGTTAGAGCTCCTCGTTGTTGATTTTTGGCCGTGTTTCATAATTTTGATACGTTCTTCCTTGAAAGTAACGCATTTTAGCCATATTCACGTTCAGTAAATATCTTCCCGTATATATATGTATATATATATATGTATTATATTTTGACCTTCGACCCGGCCAAAAATGCCATTCAAAGTGATGCACCGGAAGGAAGTGACACATTCTCATGGCAGTTATGAGAGGAAATCGCGTGGGCGGAAATTGGCTGATGAAATGGGACAAACTAAAATTCCCATGGTACACTCATAGACTGATGCACCGGAAGGGAGTGACCTGTGAACTGCATGACAGTTATTTCCACTTAATGACGATCAAACATGCCATTCCAAAGATCGAGTAGGCGACTGAGTGGACGTTGAACTATTATATAACTCGGTCAAGACAAAAAGTCAGACAGTTAGAGATAAGACGAGTTAGAAGATAAGATGTGGTAGAGAAGCCCGGCGGAGGGGGCCCTTGGGGCCCTGATGAGTTGGGGTCCAGAGAAATTGCTGATAAGATGTAGTAGAGAAAGCCAGCAGAGGGAGCCCCCGGGCTTCCGGTTGAGCATCAGGAGAACGAGAAAGACACAATGCTGACGGCCATAAGAATGGGGTTCAATATATTGCAGTTCTGTTCGGTCTCCAACTCCCTCTCACACGCAAACATTGAGTAACACTTTTCAAACGTTGCAAATAAATTGAGAGGTATATATTTGTTTAAAGAAGTCTTCCTGCGTCTTTATTTGTGTGTCATTATGATGCTGCATATGCATGTATGTAGATGTATATGCGTGTATGACAATATAACACATATATATATATATATATATATATATATATATATATATATATATATATCAATACATTAACAGAAGTTAGAACCATTTTGACCGTGTACAAATGAGTGAATAGTACTAAATTGAATTATAACAGTTACGAGGATCATTAAATAAGTTTCCAGACTTTTTCGTATGGGCAATTTTATTGATATGACACACATGAAACTCTAGTTCCCTTCGAAGTAATCTCCTTCGGCTGCAATACACTTATTGTACTGTTCCAACAGCTTCTGGAAAGCCCCATGAAAGTCTTCTTGTGAGAGCGTGTCAATGACCTTCGTCACAGCCTCTTTTATCTCCTCAATTGTCTCATAACGACAGCCTCTGAGCTTAGGGAATAACCAAAAGTCCCAGGGAGCAAGGTGTGTACTATAGGGAAGCTGAGGAACTGTCTTGATGCGCATCTTGGTCAAATAGTGTGAGACAAGGATGGAGTTGTAGACTGGTGTGTTGTCCAGATGGAAATGCCACTGAGCCGATTTGAAGAGTGCTGGCCTCTTCCGACGGAATCTCTTCCTGAACTCCCTTAAAACCTCAACATAGTAGCCCTAACCCTAACCCTTTGGCCAATCAACTCTGGTGTATTGACTTCCTTACTCCTCCCACAGCTCTCATAATACCTCACAGACTCCCTAAGAATAACTGAATGAATTACTTAACAGAATTTGAATCTCCTTGAATCTCTTATGCCACTCAAAAACTGATGCTCGATTCATGCAAGATACTCCAGTCCGGAAACTTATTGAATAAACCACGTAAGTAGCAATACTTGTACACACTTCACTGTGTGCAAACAAATATTTAAAATAAGATAGAATTATAAGAGGTGGATAGCAACAATTTAAACCATTTAACTATGTGCAAATAAATATGCTCTGGCTCATTTAAAAATGCTTTCTACAAACTATGCGTTTATAGATCCTATATATTTAATATATACATATGTATAATGCAACAAAGTCTTAGTCATGATGGAATTAAAAGCATGAAAACTATAAAAAGAAAAAAAAGAAAAAGTGAAATGCTAGCTGACTGATTTCGTTCCCGCTCAACAGAATAAAATCAAGGAAATATAGTGTATACTATAGAGACCTTGTCTCTCTATGATAGGTTCTTCCCAGCACAGGTTGCCTAGTGGCTTACTACCATCTCTCAACTTGTGTTAGTTTACTACCGCTTCTACTGTATTAAGAACTCATTTAATTTCTCCAGTTTTATGAAAGGATATTCTATGATAGATAAATTTATGTGTTCCTTTGATCACTGTAGTTTATTGACCTGTGTACCTTTTCTTGAGACTATCGATATTTGAACTTATTTACTAGTGATTTGTCTTCCCCCCAGATTCCTTAGAACATATCTATTGAGTCAATAAAATTTGCTACTATGTCTGTGGAAATCAGTTTTGATAATATTATGTACAGACAGTTTGACGGGGTCTCGATGGGTTCTCCTATAGGTTCGGTCTTGGCTAATATTTACGCGGGGTTTCATGTCTAAAGCCGGTTGTCTATTTTCCTAATGTCGACGATACATTTTCTCTGTTTAATAATGAGACGGGCTTGTTCTTGCTTTAATAAGATCTATCTAGCCCCTAAATTTACACTAGATAAGGAAACTGATGCCCGTGGTGTAATGGTTATCATCGTGGGAAATAGACACGGCGACACGAGTTCAAATCCTGGACGAGACTGATAGCATTTCACATAGCACTAATACCATTGGGAAAGGTATAAATCCAATTATTCTCCCTCCAGCTATGGGTAAATAGTAGGGCAGATTGAGTTCTTCAGCCTTTGTGATGCAAATAGTCTAGGAGAAGGAAAACTCAAAATTCAAACCTATTAAAATCCGATTAAAAATTGACCTTGTGTCATATCGTGCCCGAACGGAGGGGTTGGTAAATAAAGATAGGGAAACTGATTATACGTTGCCTTTTTTAAAATGTGTTTGTTCATAGGACTCCTTTACGTTATGTCACATCGATTTATCGTAAATCTACCTTCGCCAATGGCCTGGGAGACCTGGGTTCAATCCCAGGTCGAGTCATACCAAAGACTTAAAAAATGGTACTTGATGCTGTCTTGCTTAACACTCAGCATTATAAGGTAATGATCAAGGGTAAAGTGCAGCGATCCAGAGAGAGGAGTAGCGCCCTCCCCTACACCTTGGTGTAATTGCTATCGAAAAGGGTGACTTCGGGTCACCCTCGACTACGGTCGCCAACTTTACTTTTTACTTTACTATTCTCGGTGGTAGTCTTTTTGCCCCACCAAACAAAAATTATTTGAATAAGACCCTAACACTTAGAGCCTTAATGATTTGCTCCGAATCGTTGATTCATTGATCAAGTTTATCTCTGAAACTCTTTGCAATGATGATATTCCTTTGAGTCTTGTACAAACAATCATTGCTCATAAAATAACTGAATTTCATAAACTTAAACAGGCATCAGTGCAAAAGTGCCCTGTTTATTTAAATCTTCCTAGGCTGGGTGGAATTAGTGAGAGATTTGCCAAGCAAATCACACAAACTGTAAAGAGATGTTAGTTTTCATCCAGTGTACATATGGTCTTTCACACTAAACCCATCCTAGCATCTGTCCGTAAAGATGTTCTTCCCCCTTATCATAATAAATCTCTTATTTACCTGTTTGGGTGTTGTTGCGGTTCGAGCTACTTAGGAAGAACTAATAAAAGGCTAGATGGTAGAATTAAACATGTCTCAACGAAAATACGTAATTTTATTGGAGAGTCGATGGCTGTTATTAGAAATACACATGGGTCTTCCATAGCAGAACACCTAATAAATAATCGTGTTTGTGCTGAGAAGTTTAGTGTAGTCTTTGTCTCGGTCTGAGTATATTGTACTCTTCATTTCATGTAAAAGTATTGTAGACTATCTGTATTTTTTCCCCGGAAGACCGTATCTCTGTAAACAGAGGGAATGTCTGCTAGGACTTAATATTATTTAAAATTTTTCCATCATGAATTTCCCATTTATTAGCATACACGATATCTCCTCGACTTAGCTCTGTTGAGCGAGGATAAAACCGATCAGCTAGCATTTCAATTTTTTTATTGCTTTTTATGCTTTTAGTTCCATCATGACTAAGACTTTGCGTTGTATTGTTTTTTAATCAAACATGATTTACGAAATTCAATTGACGAAACAAAACACACTTATTTATAAAAATATATATCTCTTATTTTATTCTCGAAAGGGGCACACAGTTTGTTGTAAGTTTGAGAGATAGATGGAGAGACATATACTCAGAGAGGGACTTCTTCTTTCCCCATATCTTCTTCCTGGGGCCAGGGGGTGCTAAAGCTTGCACCCCCTTGCAAGCCGTATCATTAGAGGCGACCTAACGCTTCTGATCGGCTGCGTATCCCTGGCTCGACTCTCGATTCTGACTGGACTGACTGTCTAAATCTGACCGCGAAGTTCTCATATCACGTGGTCTCCTTCTGGTTACACACCTGCTCGACCGACCTACCCCAACGCACAACCACCCCCTTTTTACAAATCACAACGTGACGGCTTTTCAAAGCACACCGGGTCACCAGGAACGAACCCAAAATCCACGTCAACAGTCATTATATAACATTTGGGTCTGTTTGTTGCGCAAATAAAATTTTGTACTTCTGAAAATATCTTTAAATATATTGTTACAACCAGGGTTTCGCTGGGACTGCGATAGCTGGCACGTAACGAGAATAATAAAAAAAATATAAAATAGCGAGAATGCCCCAAGGTTCGATAAAAAAAAGGCGAACTATGGGAAGGGAATTACTCCAATCAAAGATTCTCGGTAAATCACAGCGGAATGAGCGACAAGTACTCACAAGACCAACATGGCACAATTTGAAGATTTAACAACAAAATTTATCACAAAATTAACAATGTAATTAGGGGAAAATAAGATTAAAAAAACGGTTTAAGAACAAAAGGGGATGGAAAAATAACGATACTATTTATATATAAAATCCGAGACGAATCAAAACTTAAATAGATTTGCAAAGTAGACACATAAAGGCAAAAGAAATATGAAACTCACTGAGGGTTTAGGGCTTGTTAATAATCTTATCTTTCGTTTTTTTTTCTTTTGTTAGAGACGATTTAGCTTGAACATAAGCAAGCGCCACGAAGAATTGTCCGGTTTCTGTAATCTGTTTCTTGGTCACATTTCGGGTGGACTAGGACGAAGCTCCTAAATAGATGTTGACGTCTCGAAGTCAGGACTGCTACTACAATTGTCACTTTGCGAGTGCGCCAAAAAAGTGTCTCTCCACCGATTCCTACGGCTGGACACGTGGCTGGTAAGGTCACCCAAAGTTCACTCCAAGAGTTCAAGGCTAGCTGAGATGGGTAAATAGTGGAAAGAGGTTGACTTGCAATTCCATTCCTTGTCGTCTTCTTTTTTTTCTTTTCTCTTTCTCTTTTATCCTCGTGAACTACCGAGCAAATCATGCGAAAGGAGAAAGGATAGGCTTGGCGCCTCTTCTTCTTCACTTCTTTATTTTTCGTCTCGGAATTATAAGTACAAATAAAACATATTTGTAATATATATAAGAAATATATTTCTCCTCATTAGTTTATTTTCTACTCCACGTAACAATATGTATAAAGAGGATTTGGCATTACATCAACAATGAGGGTTGATATGCCATAAAATTCAAACACCTGTCCAACAGGAAATGTTTTAATGCACTTTGACGTTTCTGTTCAAATCTTGGAGTTGTATTCTTCCATTTGGAGCTTAGAAGACTATTATAACTATCTATTGCTGGAGCGCTAAAAGGCTGTGACGGTTTTCATCCATTAGAAGTGATCGATGGTGACCCGATACGAAATTTGGAGTTTCTGAAGGTTAAGGAAGATGTAAGATGATATCAAATTTACACAAATGCGATGCGATATTATAAGAAGCAATCATAAGCATGACAAGTGATCATTTCTTTAAAATGTTTATTTTACTTGTTGGCTATGTCTGACATCGAGAGTAAGCGGCCAGCTCATTTAAATATGAAAAATATTTGATTTCAATTTGGGTAATGAGGAGAAAACTAGGAAAAGGATAGGAACTGGTGAATCTCGCTCGATCCTGATGTTAGTTGATTCGCCCATTGACTTAATTAACTGTCAGTATCAACAAAAGACACTTCAATTTGCCAGATTTTTCCATAAATTATCTTTCCAAAATAGCCCCTGTTACTGTTCATATTCGCTGCCCGTCAAGATATTTTTCGACCTCCACTGGAAATAATAATAATAATAAAAGAAATCAATACCGGCCCATTGGTCTAGTGGGTAGCGTGTTCGCCAGTGGCCCGGGAGACCGGAGATCAATCGCAGGTCAAGTCATACCAAAACTCAAAAATTGTACTTGACGCCGCCTTGTTTAACACAAAGCATTATAAGTTACGGATCATGGATAAAGTGGAGAATTTCAGGGAAAGGAGTAGCGGCCTTAATAACAGTCCAATGTTATTGATGGATGTCGAAATCTTCAGCATTATATTTACCAAAAAAAACAAAAAACAAACAAAAAAAAAACAAAAAACAAACAAAAAAAAACCCCCCAAAAAACAAAAAAAAAACAAACAAAAAAAAACAAACAAACAAAAAAAAACCAAACAAACAAAACAAAAAAACAACCCTGATATCTTATAAACCCCCAGTTTTTGGAAAATTGTATTAAAAGAAGATATTGAGCAGACCTCGATTATTCTACGCTTATCCCTATCGGGAAAATCAAATCTTTAGAAAGTCAAATGTATGGTTAGTTGAAATATTATGTGAAAGTAAAAACCGGAAATACATCCAATTTTTTAGTTGAAATTAAAAAAAAAAAACACTTTTCAGATTGCATGTTTAACATATTTTCTGTTATTATTTTATTCTTATTTATATACTTAAAATGATTTCAAATAGAATACCTTGTATATAGGCAAGAGTTTAGTCGAAACGCGTGTCAGCAAAGAAAATAAATTTCCATCCACACCATTATATATCTTTTCTTCCTTTTATCTTGTCAACACACACACACACACACACACACACACACACACACACACACACACACACATATATATATATATATATATAGAATAACTTATTGACTAATAGCACTTATGTAAGGGAAAAAACCTGCAAGTAATTCGAAGATAAAAATATACAACGAATCACTGTCTATGGAGAAAAAATATATATTGGGAAAAAAACCGGTTATGAATCACAATTATTATTGCTTACATA